>JAUBOC010010980.1:0-10511 GCA_032275365.1 Anablepsoides cearensis | reverse complement strand
TGCTTTTTTCTGAATGCTCCATGGGGGACAGATCACGCATCAGGCCCGGAACGACGCGTCTTGTGAATCAGGCTAAACTCTCAGGGTCCACACATCTTAGGACAATAGAGAGAATTATCAGGAACGTGTTGCTATCAGGAAAATTGTAATTATTCTGTCATTTCAACTAGTTCTGGTGATGTTACTGTTGTCTGCAGATGTAGAGAAAGAAATGTAATTCTCTTCACATTACGGGAATAACTGAATCTCTTAGCCAGTTAAAATTACAAGCAGTTGGAAATAAAACTATGAAAGTGAAAATAAAATTGGTTTAAAAAGTTGGCAACTCAGAGATGTCAAAATATTTGTGTTAAATAGGAGGCATAAAGGGTTATTTTTGGTTTTGGATTGTTTTACTGTCACTACTTTGATTACATAGAGTTCTGTATGTTTTATTCATGATTAAATGCAGCAAAATAAACTTTTTCAAAGGTAACAGATCTATAATACTTGGTTTAGTCACAGAATGACTTTAATTGCTGGATGTTCGACCCCTCAGCTGTTGGTCTGCATTAACCAGTGGTGAGCACAGTTCCCCTAAAGCACTAAAAGGGGAACTAACTTCCTGATTAGTGCTTTAGGGCTTTTGCTACCACCACTGGCATTGACTGTGGTCCCCGGAGCTGTTTAGTTGAATAGCCCTGTACTAAAACAATATAAAAAATAAACATTATTATAACTTTAAAGCATTTATTTGGTACATTCTATAAAGAAACTCACTAACTATCTTTAAGTATAAGTTAAATCAAAATGTTTCACTGTCAAAAGTTTTTGGGGGAATTTTGTTTTAAAAATCATGTTTTACACAGATCTCATGAGATTAGGACATGCTCACACTAAAACCTGCCACTGTCGAAGCTTCACACGTGGGAATTCTGTTTAGTCGGGCTCCCAGCCACGGATCACACATGAACGTCGTGAACTGTTGCTCAACAAGCTGCAACAGGAAAAACTCTGAGCTCGGCACCGAGAAACACGACCCGTCGACCCCACGGGGGGGCGAAAAGACTCGTCAGACAGAAACCTGGATTGATAAAAAGAATAAACTTAATGAAAGAGTTTAGTTTTAATGAAGTGAGGGAGGACGAGCAATGGAAAAAATATAAAGCTGTGAAAACAAAGGGTCAGGAGAGGAAAGGTCAAAAACATCCCTTTTTTTGTTTCTGAGAAGTGTGGTTTTTACTCAGAAGCTTGATGAAATCCACTCCCCGGTGTTCGAGCTTCACGGAGCTACAGTTCCTCGATGACAAAACGCCACAGGCGGTTACTTCACCGGAGGTCAAAGACTCGACAAAAGTCCCCGTGACCTCAGAGCGAAGACGACGAGAACTTCAGTGATCAAACCAGAAACTGAGAAGATAGTTTAAAAATAAGGGTCGATTTCAGCTTTTTGTGTTCGTCAGCCAAGTAGAGCAAAGGTGAAGCACATAACATGAAATAACACATCATCAGCATAAAATACAACTTAATCGTTATAAATGCTCTCTGCTCTGCTGGGGGTGTCTCATTTTGAATAAAAACTAAGCAGATTTTGGCTTATACGAAACATCAGTTTACTCTTCAGGCTTGTTTCACTCGAGGAACTTTAGCTGAAACAGCTGCAACAAAACTGCTCCAGGTTCCGGCTTCTTTTCACAGAAGAGGTTCTGTGTGGAAAAACAAAAGATGCACACGAACAAATCTGAAGTTCTGCTGCTGCTGACCGGAGCGTACTTTGGGACCAAGCTTTCATTCTGGAAAAGAGTAGATTAGAAAACTTCCTAAACTACAGCCACTAAGTCGCAAAAACAATAAAAAATAATAATAAAATTGTAAAACACTTATAGTAAAGATTAATGGGGCCCTTCACTCGTGACGTCACGTTGATCATTTGCATACATTATCGCTCGCTCGCTCTAAAGATCGGACAGATGGTCTAGACTCTACAGAGCGTCAGTGTTAATACTGTAACAGAAAAAGATGTTTCGAAACATCCGACTTCAGGAATCACAGAAAAGTTTAAAGGTTGTGGAGGGTCGAGGTCTTCGACAGACTTGGAAAGCGAGAGGAATTGGTAAAGGTTGGTGTTTTTACTGGTGTCTTATAGCTTAGCTTATAGCTTAGCTTATAGCATCTATCGTCTGTGTATTTTTATCACTCAAGCCACCTCTTCTGCATCGTTTAAAGAGATATTTGTGATGTTTATAATTTGTGTAAGCATAATATCGCCATATGTGTGACTGACTGGAGTAGAGTTCTGTATGAGGCTAGCATAGATGCTAGCAGTAGGCTACAGGTTTACAGCACCGGTTTATTGACAGAAAGTACAGGATCCAGGTGATCCAGGTGGTCCAGTGTTTGTGTTTTACCTTCGTTAAAATGTTTGGAGCAGTCGTTAATAGTCTTTGGTTGCACTTTTTTCCGTCAAATTCAGCTCTTCTTGTCACTTGAATCCAGCTGTTAGCTTAGCATCTTAGCTTGTGAAAAGTGATCAATTATTCTCCTTTCATATTGAGTTGATAGCTGATATCTGAGTCACTGTTATAAGAACCGTAGCATGGTGTTTTGTGGTTCTAGAATTTATTTAAGTTTAAACATGGCTAGACTGGTGTGATACGTGAGTTTGTGTATCCGTGTCAAGCGGACACAATCATGTGACTCATGTTCTAAATAGAACCTGAATGAAGATCATTGTTGTTGAGGTTTTTTTTCTCTACATTTTTGATACACATCTTGTTCAACAATTTATGAGGTATTTTACTAGATTATATATCAAAACGTTCAGCTTCTTCAGGACATTCCAGTTATAACCTTTGATATTTGTGCACTTTATACTTTTTGAGATATTTACCTTTTGTTAGCCATGTTTTCTCATTTAAAATGAACGTCTTCAACATGATTGAAACCTTTTAAAAGTCTGTTCTCATTCTGCTTTAACTTCTTTGTGCTAAATTTAGCTTCCTTCAGCTTTTATTTAGCTGATTTTAGTTTTATTTTTAGTTATCATTGTGACCTTTTCTGCTGTTCAACTTCTTTCAGCTACTTTGTGCTAATTGCAGCTGTTTTGGGTATTTTTTAGCTACATTTTAGCTAATTTGATGGTTTTATTTCAAGTGAATTCACTTCTGTGACATTTTCAGGTTCTTTCTGCTTAATTCAGCAAATGGGTTATTCTCTTTAAAGCCACTTTTGAACTAGTTTCAGATTTTTTAGCTATTCAGCAAAAACCTTCACTATTAAGCATTCACACTCTTTAGTTACATTTGATTTATTACATCAAACAAAATTAGAATTAGGGTAACAAATATATTAAGCTGGAACTACTTGTTTTTCACAATAAAGGGCTGTTTAAAAAAATTATTTAGGCACAATTTAAAAACATAAAATGGAAAACATGAAGCTGAAACAGTTTGTTCTTGCGTGTCACCTCAGTCAAAGTTTATTATTCATCCAGCTGTCTCAAAGTGTGTTTAAATGGAACATATTTGGCTTTGAGCTTCAGCTCCTTAATGTACATAACAAACAAATCAAACATTTACCTGAGGACACCTCAGACCTGTTCCCTCTCAGCTGTGGGTTTACCTGTGAGCACACCTGCTGCACATGCAGGTAGTTTCTAACGTGACTGAGGCCACGAGCTGCTCATAAAAACACTTTCCCCATGAGACCTGATGTGGTTTTAGTCGTATCAGCAGTCTGGTGTGTGAGGTCATCCGTTTAACGAGCCGTTTCCACAGAGCGGATGTATTTACATACGTGGCCTCTGTTAAACAAACACGCTCTCCGACACTGAGGTTAGCCTTCCTGCTAATGGCTAACAGGCTGACGGAGATGAAGTGTTGAAATAATTTACATGATGGCTGTTTAGTCTGCTGCGTGTGTTTATGTTGCACACGCAGATAAAAAAAACGTGTGTGTGTGTATGAGGCGGCCATGTTGGATTTTGAGTATGATTTGGAATCAATAAATTTTGATTTTTGAGTACAAGTACAAAGCCTCGATCAAAGAGATGTCAAACTGTCTGTCAGATTTAATTGTCTTTTTTTAGAGTTAATTTAAAAATGTCAACTAAGTAAAGTTTTTGTCACAAAATGTGTGAATTAGCAGCAGCTGGTAGCTGGGAAATAACAGGATTTGATAATTGTTGTGCTCAGCTTGAAAAAAATAAAACATTTATTGCATTAAAGCAACACGTCTCTAATATGCACTGTAACATGATATAAACTGACAAATTTTATGTGTGAGGCAGCCATGTTGGATTTTATGATGATTTCTTTGGCTTAAAATTAGGGGCGGAGCTAGACATTTTTGCAAGGGGTGGCCAAGCATAAATTTTGGGTGATAGTAGCTAGAATGATCCAAAAAACATGATAAATATTAATCACAACTTATTTACATGTCTTTAAACATACAAAGCTGAAGGTTAGTGTAGAAGTAGCCAAAAAAAAATCGTAAATGCTAACCAATAATTCAAGATAGCCACCACAGCTAACTTAAAAAGACTACAATTCAGCCATTATTGGACTTATTGAGATGAGATTTGTTGTGAAGTAGCAAAGAATGACCACATGCTGATTGTTGATGCTAATTCCAAATTAAGCTAACCGCTAATGCTAATTTTATCAAATTTAAGCCATTTTGAACATATACAGCTGAAAATGTACATACAGTCGAATCAGGGAGCAAATTTTTAACAAAATCAAAATGCTAATAGGGCCACACAACAAGATTTTTTAAATTACGAGAATAAAGTAGTAATATTACGAGATTAAAGTCATAATATTACGAAAAAATGTCATAATATTCTAGCCTTTACATGAAAAAGCTGCAATTATCAATGCATTGAAAGGAGGAATGTGAGCAACTTGTCAAGTTGTTCTTTAGTATTGCTTAAAATAAATAGTTAATCATTTAGAATAGAAACAGCCTTTATTGTCCTGTGTGGGGAAATTCAGGTGTAGTAGCAGCAGCAGATACATACATCAATCCAAAATTAATGGATGTAATTAATGGATGCATTGACTGATTTAGTCGTCATGTAGCGAATTTGGATGAAATATTAATCTAACAGTGACTCAGGTCATCATGGACTACTTTATAAACACTGACCCATGGCTGTACACAGCAGGTGTGAGGAAAATAAGGAGGAAATGAGGAATGGAAAATGGACACGTCATGTAAGATTATGACACTTTTCTCATAAAATTACAACTTTAATCTCATAATAATGAAAAAATCTTGTTGTGTTGCCCTAATACTCTGTCGTAAAAACACATTCCCAACTCACTTGATAACTATTTGGGGGGGCACCTGGGGTGGCCAAGGTGTTTTTAGGGGGGGCACTCTGGATTGTAAAATTCAAGACGGCCGCCTCAGATAATTTCAGATGGATTTAAATCTGCTGTTTTTTTTTTGTTTTTTTTACAAAAGGCTAATCCAGCTGTTTTTGAACAAACACACCTCAACCTTTAACAAAATCTAAATGAGAATAAAATCTCCACTCACTTGATAATTATTTATTATAAGGGTCTTTTATTATTTAAAAAAGAGATCTGGGCTCTCAATGGGGGTTGCCAGGTTAAGAAACAGTAAATAAATAAATCTGCAGGGTGGCACCTGGGGTGGCCAACCAGGCAACCCTGGCCACCCGCCCCTCTTTAAAATGTCTGATTTTCAAGCTTGAGTGAAAATTTAATCTTCCTTTTTAAAGCGTGGGGCAGCGAGGCGTTCTTTCCACAGAAATGAAAGCTCATCATCATGTAGAGAACAGAATGCTTCTGAACTTGTAGCATCAGTTTTCTGCTTTAACATGCTCGTGCTCCTTTAGGCCACGCGCCAACAAAGCAAGTGGCTTTTCCAAATTAGTGAGAGGAAGCTTGAGCTTCTGGCTCGCTGCCCTGATTTCATCGGCCTGAAGCCACGGCCAGCGAGGAGAAACGCTGCAGCCGAGTTTCTGGAGTCGCTTCTCAAAGCGTCACATGTTGCTGGAATGTTCCGGTGTCCCCTTACCGCTGGACATATGGCGTCCCCCCGTCCCCCCGTCCCCCCGTCCCCCCACCCCGTTCCCCTCTGTCATTCCCATTTCTCCACACTCGCACAATGTAAAACTCCCATGGGGATGTTCTACGCTACTAAAAACAGGAAGTTGCTCACATCCCACAGCAAATTCCACATCCCCTCCAAAACACTCCACTGAACGAGGATGACGAGGATGAACAGATGACAGAAAAGAGAAGAAAAAAAGAAAAAAGAAAAAGGGAACACCAAACCAGCAGTTTAACCCCCAGCTCTCAGTAGTGAATGAAATAGCATTAGTGTGACTCAGCGCTCACTTTTAATTGAGTGTGAGGAATGCCGTGGGCAGCGAGGCACGCTCTGATTGGCTGCTGAGGACCGCCGGCTTCGCTGTTTGAGTTGGATGAAATTCAAGCTGCTGAGTAATTTAATATCACAGTGACTAACTAGCTTCTTCCTTTTCTCGGTGATATGAAAAAAAACGACTTACAGGAACACGAACAGGATTATCCCCCTTTTATTCATTTACCCCAGGCAAAAAATAAAACAACAAAATAAAAAAAACACAGACTGAGTCATGAATTATTGGCAAGGACATTTTATAAAAAGCACAATAAAAGGAAGGTTAACAGTTCAGGACAAAGCCAACAACAAAAACAGTTTCGCAAATTACTTTAATATCTGAAAAAAAAGAAAAGTGAGGGAACGTGGCAGAGAAAACAAGGAGGAAAAAATGACAAAAACTTAAAAAACTGGAAAAATAAAGCAGCTGCTGCTCAGATTTACATCATTTTGCAACAATTTAAGTTGGAAAACTCATGAATGAACCTTGTGATCACAGTAATAACAGTCTGTCACTCCCTGACTGTCAATGAGAACTGAGCAGCAGATAACTGAAGGTTCCACATTTAATTTATTCTAGTGTTTTATTTAGGAGATAAAATAAAGTTTTTTTCAGTAAAACGAGCATGAGGAGCCCACCTGAGGAGCCCACCTGCGACTCTTTTTTTTGATCCGACTCGGGGTTCAACTTTCTCACCAAACAGAAGAGTATTTGGTTTCAGTTAAAGCAACCGTTTGGTGTGAAAACGCCCTCAAAACAAACTCACTCAGACGAACCTTTTAATCTGTAAAAAAAAAGAGTAAAAGAGAGAAGAAGTGAGGAGAAGTAAAAACTTAATGAATCTGTAACTGAAGGCTGGAAAACAGGAACTGTGGCTGTGATGAGAGAAACATTAAAGGATGAACAGGATCTTGGTTTTTCAAATGAATAAAATGTAAAAATGTGGTCAAATGAAAATGTAAATTAGACTAGGTTTTATGGTTTAGAGCAGGGCTGTTCAACTGGCGGCCTGCGGGCCACATCCGGCCCGCAAGTGACCAGAGTTCGGCCCGCCAATTGGTTCATTCATTACTTAAGCCCAAGTCCCAGTTTTTCTACTTTAATTACTTAATTAAGTTCTTTCAGTTAAACATAGACGTGTTTGGTATCTACAGAAACATCCGAATCTTGGATACAAGCTGGTAAAAACAATTTCTATGAACATCCAAGACAGCTGAAAATAAAACTATGAAAATGAATTAAATTAACTCTGAAAAGTTTAACACTCTGTTTTTTACTGTGTAGGGTTCTGTATGTTGTTTTCATTATTAACTGCAGCAAAATTAACTATTTCAAAGGTAACAGATCTTTGTAATACTTGGTTTAATTACAGAAGAACTTCAATTGCTGGATGTTCGGCCCCTCAGCTGTTGGCCTGCAGTAACCGTGGCCCCCGGAGCGGTTTAGTTATATAGGCCTGGTATAGAGCAATCTCAGGATTTTTTTTTCTAATTTAACAGATTTTATAAAAAGCTCAGTTTCAAATGTATTTAACAATACAGATTTTTTGTGAAAACTACCTATTTTTGAGGCTCATTGTACAGGTAAACGTCTGAAGAGTTAGATGTGTATGTGAAGTACTTCATTTACATTTAAAGAAACAGCACCAAAACGAGTTGCTCTCAGTCTCATCTCGGAACAGGTGAGAACAAAGATAACTGTATGTAATAACACCAAACTAATAGGGATGCAACAATACATGTTTCAGCAAAATTTAATTTAAAAACTGGACTTTTGAGGTCAAACAAATGTTCATAATTAATATCAATTACTTACAAGTTAAAAAGTCCATGGAAAGTTCCCTTTTTTGTATCAAAAATATATCGAACCTTGAGACTAAAGTATCGAAACGAATCATGAATTTTCTGTATTGTTGCAGCCCTACAAACTAATAACTCCCTGGTTTTACTTTGGACTAACAGAAAACCAGAGGTTTATAGTAACTAAATACATTTACTTTGTTACAGTACTATAGTAAATCTTTTGAGAATTTTTAATTTTACCAAGTACGTTTTAAATTGTTACTTTGATTTCTTTACATTTAAAACCTAAAAATGATCCTCCATCAGGACCACGCCTCCCCGCTGCTTCATTGTTATTTAAAATCTGTCCCCATTAGCCGTGTGTCACCCACCGAACATTCAGCAGCTGCTACCAAACAGGATGACTTTCTGTGAAAAGATGCAACAAAACCTGTAAGATGAGATTTTCTCCCCGAAGCAAAGAACGGGTGAGTCTCTGATGATTCATTCATCGGGGACAATGATGCTGATGATCACAGCTGCTCATCATAACACGGCTCTGAAGAAGAGACGCATTATTCAGATCTGTCATTAACTAAAGTTCACTGAATGTTTGTGGTGGAGAACTTTTATCTCCATCTATGGAAGGAAGAGTGGAGATGAGCTGAGGTCTCAGGGGCTCCCAGTCACTAGCTTGTATTATAAGACACACCCCTTTCTTCATAGCCCCTCCCACTTATTGCCTAAGCACATTGATTCACCCTTTGTTGTTCTCTCATTCATTCATGCTTTCAGACAGTGTTGGAATAACAAACCAGCTGAGGCCTCATGTTGACGCAGCGTGTTCGCCCTCCGTTTGCTTTTCCAAGACTGCTGCCCTGGCTCTTTCCCCCCCGCAGCGTGTAATGAGACCACGCAAAGGTTAACGGTGTGAGCCCAGAAGAGAGGGAGAGCGACTGAAATAACACTAAAACACACCGAGGGGCTCTGAACCACAGGTTCTCTAACTATAGCCCCCGACTGTAACAACTTTCTGCAAACATTCAATCAGCCAATCAGACGAGAGCGTTTGAGAGGCACCAACTCCACACAGGTGTGCACGAGATCAAGCTGCACTTTATTCCAGTCAAGATCACCTGTCGTCTTATTTTTGTTTATAACTAAAGAAACACGGAGCGCTGAATGACTTGGATGAAATTTGCTGAAAAAAAACAAATGCTGAAGAAATTGAGTTATCAACTGAAACACAAGCTAAATGCTACTAAAAGCAGCAAAGGGTTTCCTTAAAGCTAAAGCTACTAAAGGGTAAAGTTGCAAAGGGCTAATGAAAAGATAAAAGTAGCAAATACAAAATAAAACTAATAAACACTAAAAAGTACTAGACGTAGCAAAAAGCTAGCTCAAATCAAAACACAGCAAAATTATAGTTTATAGGTAAAAGTGGCAAAATAAAGCTCAAGTAAAAAGGGTAGCTAAAAGTATCAAACTGAACAAAGGGTTAACTAAAAGCTTAATGTTTCAAAGTATAAAATAAATCTAATAAACACAAAATAAAAGTAATAGAAGTAGCAAAAAATAGCAAAGGCTTAACCTAAAGCTAAAAGCTAAGTAATAAAAAGTAGCTAAAAGTAGCAAACTGAACTAGACACAAAGCAGAATAATACAAAATAAAACTAACCCCAAAATAAAAGTACTAAAAGTTGCAAAAGGTTAGCTATAGCTAAGTGAAAGAAAAATGCTAGCTAAAGGTAGCATAAGGTTAGCTAAGGGATAAAGTAAAAAAAGTAGCTAAAGTAGCAAACTGAACACAGGGTTAACTAAATGCTTAATGTTTCAAAGTATAAAATAAATCTAATAAACACAAAACAAAAGTAAAAGAAATAGCTAAAAGCACAACACAGCAAAATTATAGTTTATAACAAAAAATACCAAAGGCTTAACCTAAAGCTAAAGGCTTAGTAATAAAAAAGTAGCTAAAGTAGCAAACTGAACACAGGGTTAACTAAAAGCTAGAAGCTGCAGTGGGCAAAATAAAACTACTAAACACAGAAAGTGCTGGCTAAAGTTAGCAACAAGCATCTTTCTGCTGGTTTTGATTTAAAGTGTAAAGAGCTAAAACATCAAACCTAAAACAGTTTTTACACAATGAAACAAATGAATTCTGACTTGCTATAACAACAATCAGAATCAAACACTTTATTGACATTGTCAGTAAACAAGTTACAGACTAGGAATTTGCTCTGGTGTAATGGTGCACATAGCAGGAGTGAAGGAGAACTAAAGCTAAGAGGTTGAAGTGAGGAAGGAAAACAAGTCAGAATACAAGACGAAGAATGAGAACAAAAATACAAGCA
>JAUBOC010010906.1:0-10513 GCA_032275365.1 Anablepsoides cearensis | reverse complement strand
TCTGAAGCCATTCTATGGGCCTGCTAAACGCTAATAACGTCCATTTAATGGACTGATAACATCCGAACCGGCTGCTCGACTCAGGTATTTTTAGTCATCTGTTTGTTCGCCTTTGTTTTTTTTTTTTTTAGAAAATAGTTTGGCTTGCTGCCAGATTTGCACAATATGAGCAGCAAAAACAATTGAGAAAAAACACCCCGAGGAAATGAAGGAGGAAATCTGACACTTCAATAAATTAGAAAAGGTCAAATCAACAAAATTATCTAAAGTTTACTTTCAGAAAAGTATCATGTGGTTTTATGAATTCATTTTATGAGGAAGAGGAAGCTGTAAAGTCCTCCACTGAAATGAATATTTATAAACGAAACAAGAATTAGCCTGACACAGTTTGAATTTGTGTACAAACTCTTTGTGTCAGAGCGGAAGCGGATGTAATTAAACTGTAAATCAATAGAAAGACTGCTTTTATGTAGGTGACTCTGAGGGGGAACAAAAATCACTTTTTACCTGTTAGCCTGTCATTGATTTAAACATGACTGAAGAAAACACCTGTAATGTAGCTGATTTCATCAGAGACTATCACTCAGACGACACTTACATACAGTACAGTATTACAAAATCAGTTCATTCATCTATTTTTGCTGCTCATTTGTGGTTGTGTCACAAAGACAACAGGTCCAGAAGGGAAACCCAGACACCCGTCTCCTCTGTGACATTCTCCAAGCCTGAAGGGATACATTACATAATCCCTTTAGTGAGTTCTGGGTCTGCCGTGGGTCTCCTCAGTGGGACATGCCTGAGCAACCCACAGTTTGAGGCATCCAGGAGACACCATAATCCAATTCCTGACCCTCCCCAGCTGATCCCTCCTGGACAACAGAGTTCTTCATGTTTTCTCTTAGGCTGAGCCTGGCCACCCTACAGAGCAAACTCATTTTATCCACTTGCATCTGAGATTTTTTGCGATCATCGACCACGCCTCATGACCAATGGTTGGAATGTCGACGGACCAGTACATTTAGAGGTTTACCAGAACAGACAAGAACAATGCTTCATTAATGCTGACAAGGCCCCGATCTGTCATGCCATCTCCCATTGCATTCTATCATCTCTTGGAAACAAGACTCTCAGATACTTGGACTCCACCTCTCAAGACAGAGGCACCTTTTTTAGTTGAGAGACATGGCCTTGGACGAACTGACTCTCACCTCAGTGAACTTCAAAGATCAGGGCCTAAAACAACCAACAGAACTGCATCATTTGAAGAAAATAAATAAATAAATAAATGAGATGAGACCCTGAAGCTTAGAGTCGTGCCTTGGGTTGTGGCTCCTGAGCCGTGCGCTGAAAACTGAGTTGACGTTCACGTGAAGCGCTGTTCTTCCCTCACCGACAGTAATTTACTCATTAATAAGTTTGGTTTTTGGTTCTATTTTCACTAGTGTTTGCCAAAAGTTTGTTTTTTAATTTGTTCTACAGCTTGTTGTTTACAGCTCAGTAACTAGATTAGGGTTAAGGGGTTTGCTTCTCATATGTACACATTGTTACATTCTTCTGTGAATTAGGTTTGCAGTAGTAACTCTGCAACAATAGTAATGAACGTGTTGATGTAAAAACTACAAAAACTGTTGAAATAACTGAAAAGAGTCAACTTAAAAGGAAGCTTTTTATTTTTATATTCTAAAACAAAGCAAAACAAACAAAAAAATTATTTCCAGGTGTTCTGTGCCATATGTTTATCTTTATGATCTCTCATGGAGGGATCATATAAATTATGTACACGCGTACCTGAACACCTTTAAAAATGTCTATCTTGAAATGAAATGTGGTGCTACAAAATCTCAGAGGTGCACGACCACGCGCCAGAACACAACGCGGGGACACCGCGATTGCGTCACTTTTGACTCAAACCCCCTCGCGCCCTGTGCGTCGCGTCAACTTTAACCTAAGCTTGAGACTCCCAAGCTCGGCCTCCTGAATGTGTCCAAATCCAGGGGCTGCGTCCTCCGAAGGCTGGATTTGTCGGTCGCTTACATCACAGCGCTGCACCAGAAGCGGTCCAAATTCAAAGACTCCTCTGATGCGACAGACAAATTTGAAGGACAGATACTTCAAATTTGACAGATACCATAGATCCTTCTTGGTCCACCATATCCCATAATGTATTGCGGGCTGACCAGTGATTTTTTTCCTGCTCGTAATTTTGCTAATTTGAATCTATTTTTGCTCCTGTTTAGCCTCATCACGGTTATAGGTGACAGGACATACGCCGGAGTAAGGATGGGAATAAAGCAGAAGACAAGGCCGTTTAAATTCACAGCTAATTTTTTTTTCTGGTCTTTGCGCTGACCATGGACCAGGCCCATCTAGACCAGGTAGGCCCTGAATTTGAATGCAGCTGTGGCTGTGCCCTGAAATCCTGTCCATTAACACCACAAACAGGAGCAGAGACGAGGAACAGTCCTGTTGGAATAAGAACAACTGATTCCATCATTTATTAAACTGGGTTCTGTCTGATGTGACCTGGAGCGCGTCGTGCTGTGGACCTAAAGCTTTACAACCACCTCTGCTTTAGTGGCCAGTAGTAACTGGCAAACATCTCATTTAATAGCATGTGCTTGCAGCATTAGGCTTTTATATCCACTTCCCATTTTGCAGCACAAAGGATGTTTCTGGCTGCAGACTCGTGTCACTGCTGACTGTTCTTGATCCTGGTTTAATGAGGCTCCGTGTTTACATGCTGTGCACAAACACAGCTGCATGCATGCAGGAACTGTGAGCTTCTGGGTCAACATGTTCATCTTTCACAGCACAGCAACAGATGCTCTTTATATTTGTGTCAAGGCTTTTCCAGTCAAACATCAAGATTTATTTCTACCTTGTTGAAAGGAACATTTAATTGGAATACCCTGTTATGCAGGTTTGATTACATGAACTCAATGGTATTTACAGAATTCTCTTTTTTATGTTTTTACAACATCCCAGACCGAAAATCTAACAAGACATTAAATCTATTTTGCAGCAAAGAAAGTATGCACAGTTTGAAGAGTCATATAAGTTTACTTCCTAGATTTTGTTGGATATGGTATCATTATCATGATGTGACAGTTGGTTTGGCCAAAAGCCATGTTTTCCTCAATCACGCTATTCAGTTTGGCCTCATAATAAGAAATAACTCATAACATTTATTACCTTGCTTCTTTGTTTCAGTGCCAGAACTTAACCTGTATGCTTGTTGTGACTGACAAGTATACATAAAGGGAAAATAGCCACTGCAAATATTGTTGTGATAACATCTTAGCAAATAAAAAGAAAACATTGAATTAAATAAATATGTCAAATTTGTATGCCTGATTGGATTTTCTATAAGAAGTATTTGTGCTATATTGTACAAATTGGCATTTTATTGACCTGTCAAATAAGAAACAAGTTGGGACAAAAACTCTGACTTCTCCAAGCAAAGTGCCCGTTAACCTGTCAAAAAGCTTCAGAACTGAAGTTGTTTTAATAAGTTTAAGCTTCCTAAAAGTAGCTGATATTAAAATAAATTGTTCATGAAAAAACAACTTTTGTTCTAACCAGAAAAGGAAGTTACGAAAATTACAACTCATTTACTAAGTTGTATTGTTCCTCTGTACGTTACGTACATTTTACTTTGTTATAACATCATGTTCTGTTTCTGATTAATGCTCAACAGTTATCAGTTTTTAAGATGAGTGGAGATGCCCACCTTGAAAAAAAAAACTCTGAATGTGATCTTTATTTTAGAAAAACTCCTGAAACTAAGACATTTAATTTTACTATAACAGAAAACGAGAACAAAATAAAAATTTGACTTATTAATAAAGTCTGACTTCACCTGCAGCTCTTACGGTACTTGAGCCTAAAGCTCACATCTGGTTTGGCAATCAAACAGCCGTGACGAACCACCCACCATTGTTCTATCCAGAGCCATGCTTATTTCTTCTCTTAAGATAAGCTTGCCAATGCCAATATGTGTTTTTTTTGTAAGTCAGTTTGTTCCCAGAAACAGCAGACCCATTTTGAATAGGGGAAGTGAAAAAGGCAAACATTGCCACTTGACAGTAAACCAGTCTTGAGAAACACATAATTTAACCACCAGTTACTCGAAACAACCTGCTGAGCAAGAGTTCAGATTAGATTTACTGTGAGAGGCTGGGAAACAGATTTTTATTTGATATCACTATAATAATAATAATAATAATAATAATAATAATAATAATGATCTATGTCAAAACTAAAATTTGAAATAAGCCAGTTAAATTGATGGGTTTTGGTCAGCTGACATTTTTTTTTATTAAAGTTATTTTATAGTATCTACACACAGTTTTATAGAGAATTAAAAAAAATTGAAATTTCAATTTGATAAAAGTATGCTTAAATTTGTTTGCCTTGAATTGGCGAGATCGTCTAAAAACGGAACCGTTTCTCACACATCCAGTTTATTATGATGTTTATTGTTTTTTGTATATTTCTATTATTACGAAGTACAACAAAAGCTGTGACACCCATGAGTTTTTACACTATAATCACCATAAAAATATACATGTTTTCACAACAGAAACAACTCATGTGGGCAGTTTTTCTAATAAGAAAAAAATTAATAATTTCAAATTAAACTAAAGCTGGATCATAAATAAAATGTGACGACTGATATTTAGGTGTTTACTCAGACTGTAGTTCCATCTTCACGATCAGTTTCTGATACAGCTTCAGTTCTCTGAAAGCATCCTCCTCATGCAACCTATTCAATTGTGATTCATACAAGACGTCTCTTCTGTGCAAAAAGCAAAAGTAAATAAAAAAAAGGGGAGGGGGGGATATGCTCAGAAACACCAACCTACTGTTTTATAAAGATTCTTTAGGAGCTCTCTTTGCCCTGATTGCAACAAAAAGACTGACAAAATAATGCAAACAAAATACATAAAAAACACAATTGTGCAATTAATCTATCTAAAATGCATCCAAATCAACCAGATTTGTATCCTAAGAGATCAGATTTAAACAAACAAGAGAAACAACTCACCGAGCAGTCAGACTTCTCTTCTTCAGAGTTCCACACGGTGCATTTTTTTACTCTGTGTTGTGTTAAAACGCTGCGTAAAAAAGCAGCTCAACTCTGAATGAGTTAGCCTGTGGCAGCTCCTGTCAGCTCACTTCACTGTCTCCCTTTGTTCCCCCCCTCCTTCTATCTGCCTCCTTTTTTTTCCTTTCACTCTCCCTCCAGCTCACGTGTGTGTGTTCCTGTGTGTGTGTGTGTGTGTGTGCTGCTCTGGAATGTGGAGAGTATCGAGGGAGGATTGTCCTCTACCTCAGCGTGCCAGGTTTTTCTACAAGTCATTTGGCGAAAATAAGGAGAGCGGTAACGATTTTCTCAATCGTGCAGGTTAGGTATTACTTTTTGGCCATTATCATTGTATCAATCATCAACCAGGAGTCGAACAAATGTTCCACAGAAAAGCCTTTTTATTGGAAACCTGAGGCCTTTCTGCTAACAACAGAACATAGACGGTCATTCATAAAGAATTTAAACTACTGACAGGAATTGCTAGAAACAATTCCCATAAGTAGCTGGACAAAAAACATGAAAACAATCTTACCACCACCAGGGGTGTGTATTCATGTATGAAGGAGAGGACGGGGTGGGGGGCAGAGCATATACACACAAAGGATTGACTGACAAACATGAGGAACAGGTACTTAAACAAATAAGTGGTAGGAAGAAACATCCATCCATTCTTTATACCCACTTCTTCCTTACAGTGTCATGGGGGTCACTGGTCCTCATATGAGGGGCGGGGTCCACCCTGGATGGGTTGGAAGTCCATCTAGTGACCTCATAGTGAAATAAGACATACAACCTTTCACACCATCATTCAAGCCAAGAAACAAATTAGCTGCCAATTAATCTAACATGCATGTTTTTAGTCTGTGGGAGAAACACATGCACGCAATTTTCACACAGAAAAGCCAGGGGGGCAAACCTGTGACCTTTTTGCTTTGAGGCAGCTGCACTAACTGCTGGACAACGGTGCCGCCCCATAAAGTAACTTAATTTATTAGAACACCTTAATTCTAACATCGAAGATTGATTTATTTTTCACAAACTGACCACACACACCCCGGGAAATATTAATGATCATGAAATAAATCCAGTTTATAAATGTTATAAAATCCCACATTCGAAACACAAACTCTGCTTTCAATAACACAAAGACTGAGACAGACTGTTCAGTTAAAATGAACCATTTTACTGCTTACGCAGAGTCAATAAAGTTGTTTGTAAAAAGGGATAAGAAAAAAACTCCACATCTCCTAAACTTTTGCAACTATCAGCAAGTCTGACGTCTTGGCAGCCGTCCTGGAAACATCTGCAGGCACTACTTTTAGAGGAAGAACTCCAGAGTCTTTTTAAGTGACTGCACCCAAACAAAACATATAAACACAACCATAAAACAAAAAAACAAAAAAACAAACAAAAAAAAAAATCAGCTCATAAAAATTTGTGTTGACTTGGCATTAAAAGCTTTCGTATGTAAAAAGAATGCAGCTTGGTATTGTTTGTTCCATTTCTGTTCAGGGTTATTGTGACTTGACCTCAGTAAGGATGATAAAGCTGTCATAAATCAGCACTAATCCAGGTCCTCCTGATTACACTATCAGAGCTCTGAAGTCTACTTACACTGTTTACACACAAGTCCTAACTTTATGAACCTCAGCTGAGCATTTTTATTGCAAGCTCATGATTGGCTGAACAGATTTAGGATTTTTTTTATACCTTTTGAGTCAGCAGATGAAGTTATTTCTAGTTAAACAAAATTATTTTAAAGATGAATTGTAAAATACTGGAAAACCACTGGAATGCTAAAATAAAAATCCATCAGTACCTGAAGGAAATCATCTCACTCTTCACCTTTTCTGATAGACTTTTAATTAATATCTTCTTATCCTGAAAAGGGACATAGTTTTAGCCAGTTCATGTTTTCTGAGATTGTTTAGCTGTGGCAGCCATCTTCAATCTAATGGCCTCTATAGCGAATCAGTTGTAGATGTGAGTTCACGGAGTACTTTCTGAATGTTTTATTGAAACGCATTGAAGAGTTCAAGAGATTTACTAAAAGACAAATGAGCACAAACAAGAGCAAACACACTGTTGCATTTTCTCCTTTGTCTGTAATTGATAACAAAAAGAAAAAAAATCTAACTAATCAAATATGAATTGAAACCTGAAACTAAAATGAAAATAAAAAGGCTGGTGTGTCACTACAACCCCTGGCTAAAATTATGGAATCACCGGCCTCAGAAGATGTTCATTCAGTTGTTTAATTCTGTAGAAAAAAAGCAGATCACAGACACGACACAAACTAAATTTCAAATGGCAACTTTCTGGTTTTAAGAAACACTAAAAGAAAAAAAAATGTGGTAGTCAGTAACAGTTAATCTTTTAGACGAGGAAAAAGGAAAAAAATCAAGGAATTACTCATTTTTGAGGAAAAGAAATATGGAATCACCCTGTAAGTTTTCATTCCCAAAACTTTTGGGACACTTTTGGGACAATTTTGGACACTTTTCTTTTCTCATCATTTGAAAGAATGTTTGGTGATGAAATCATTTTTCTAAATGATAATGCATCCTGCCATAGAGCAAAACTGTGAAAACATTTGTTGAAAAAAGACACATAAGGTCAATGTCATGGCCTGCAAATATTCTGGATTTCAATCCAATTGAAAATCTTTGGTGGAAGTTGAAGAAAATGGTCCATGACAAGACTCCAACCTGCAAAGCTGATCTGGCAACATCAATCAGAGAAAGTTGGAGCCACATTGATGAAGACTGTTTGTCACTCATTAAGGCCATGCCTCAGAGACGGTAAGCTGTTAGAAAAGGTGGTGCAACAAAATGTGTTGTAGTGTTCTTTTGTTTGATCATTTTTTCCTCCTGATTCCATATTTGTTTTCCCTCTGCTTGGCCAAAAAAAAAAAACTGTTACTGACTGTCAGAATGTTTTGATTTTGTTTAGCTTTTCTTAAATCCAGAAAGTTGCCATTTGAAATGACTTTAGTTTTGTGTCATGTCTGTGATCCACTTTTTTTTTCTACAAAATTAAACAACAGAATGAACATCCTCCGAGGCTGATGATTCCATAATTTTAGCCAGGGGTTGTACATGTAGACTTCTCGTCCCTGTTTTTTGTGTTTCTAACCAAACTCCAACTCTTCTCTTCTCAACAGAGCTGACTCCACTGGCAGGAAAAGTCTTCCTGTGTTTCAAATCAGACTTCAGCAAAAGGAAACAGAAGGCATATAAAGAGGAAAAGGACACACATGGGAGGAAATTCTCTTTTGGTATTGGGGGATGTGTGGAGAGGGGGTGGGGGGGGGGGGGCACTGTTGCTTCATAGCTTTGTGATCCTTCATTGAGTTTTTGTTCCTCATGCATGTGAAACATCAGGTTTTCTCCCTGACTCTTATAGTTCCACTTCTCTTAGTGTATTTTAAAAGTGTTTCTTCACTCAGAATCACGACACCATAATCAGCACAACAGCAAAAAACTGTCATCACCCACAATGCTAGAGCGATAATGTTTTTACATATACCTGTTTGTTTGTCTCTGTTAGCAACATGTCATTTTAAAGTTGTGACCAAAACATTTAAAACTCTGTTATTTCTCAACATCTTGCTTTAAAACTCTAACATGAAAGGTGACTTGTGATAATGCATAAATTCAGAGAATACTATGTCTCTTGTTCTGTTTCTAGATTTATATTTGGGAGATTGTTTTTCTAGAGAATAAATGGAGATTCTCTGCATGTGTTTTGGCAGTCCTCGTGTCAGTGGAGACCATAATTAAAATGTTTGTGTGGGAAAAGAGTGGGCAGCACGTTTTGGCTAAAGACTAAGACAGGCAGTGGTTAAAGGACACCGATTATCCTAAGTGGTGTTCTGCAAACAATTTAAAATTATGAATACTTTTCTTTAGTCACACAAATACTATGTCATTCTGGCAGCATTGCAATTTTGACTGCTTCTGTCTGCCAAAACAAATCCCAGAACACGCAAATCAATTAAAAATAAAAATGATCAGAAAATATCCGAATCAATACAACTTTATGAAAATAAATCAAGACTTGAACTCTAACTGGATAAATAAATTGTACAAATAAAAGTATAAAAATATTATCAAATTTGATGCAGTCTGTTGTTAGTATTACATCTCCTTTGTAGAAAAGGGGCAGCTTTCATTCAGTCTAGTTTAACAATCAGCTCAATTAGTTATGTGTCTGAAAATTTACTCAAATAATAACATAGAAGAAATCAGTTTCCAAAACTATATTGTTTATTATTTATTAATGAAAGAACACATCTGACAACAAGTCAATGCTCTGCTCAGCCAGGTTTTCCTTTCACTGTTTTTTTTTTCAGTAAAAAAAAAAATTACATCATTCCTACCATGATGGGAAATGACTGGGAAGTTTTATCAATCTGTTATTCATTAAGCTAAATGCTAAGAGATTTAAAACAAGTGTAAACAGAATGTAAGGCATTAAAAAAAGTTACACTAACCCAAATCCTAAAACATATTTTTAAAAGGTATTCACATCGCAGATCACTTTTCATGCCAGAGTTTTGGTTCAACCTTGAAAATAATATTATGTACAATATAACAAGAGTCACCCTCAGATTATGTGTTGGCAATGACTTTCAGCCACTCCCACAATAAAAGGGTCATCAGTTGAAGATGTTCATAACAAATCAATACAAATGTGTGCAGTGGTTCAGCACTAACAAATCTATACAGCTTATTTTGTAATTTACTAACATAAAGCATCTTAGTAACTGAGGGTATAGGTTATTACAAATGTTTTTATTATATTGGTGCTATATTTCGGTCAGCTGCTGAGAGGAAAACATCTGGGTTCTCCCTTTGTCAAAGAAAAGTTCCTACTCACCATTTCAGAAAAATATATTTTTTGTAATATTTCAGTGGAAAGTAGACTTACTTATCAAACCACACTGCTGCTTGCATGAGTAACAACCCAAGGGAAAAGAAGCAAAAGTGGTCTGTCAATATTTCCAAAGCTTTCTTCTGTGTTTTGGAGCATATTCCCCCCCTTATTTTAGTTACTTTTGCTTTTTGCAGAGTCATTCTTTCTGTGCTGATTCATTTGATATTTTTCCAAGTCATAGTTCCCTTTTTTATTTTATGACTCATTTGGCTGCAGACATTTTGCAGCGTTCTGACAAATAAAAGGTTCTGGAGGAGTCCTGATTCAACTCTGGTTCCTGCCACGTAATTACAGTTTTTCCTGAGTTGTAATGAGATGTCGTGATGTGGGATTGCGTCACCTAGCTGCCTATTACACATCAAAATCTGTGTGTGTGTGACATATGGAGTGAAAACAGACTGAATTCAAAACCCGTTTTATCAGACGGAACTGATATTTTAAAGATATTTATGAGTTGCTGTTTTATTTGATATTGTTAATGTAATT
>JAUBOC010010642.1:0-10529 GCA_032275365.1 Anablepsoides cearensis | reverse complement strand
GATGAGAGGATAACATTCTAACATGATATAAAACTCAAAAAAGTTGATTTTACATGATATAGCCCCTTTAAAGGTCATTTTCCAATTGCATGAAATTTTACACAAGTGGGATTACCTTTTTATCTACTGTAAGATTTGAAAAAAAAAATGCTTGGCAACAGTTTGCTGCCAGGTTAGTGAAGTGTCTAATCAAAAAAAACTTACCAGTTGCACTGAAACAATTGGTCTCATTTCCTGAACATTGTACTTTAGAGTCACATATAGACGTGTGGGGGTCACAAGCAAAACAAACCAGTTCATTAGGGGGTTGAATGGTGGGAACTGTGGGAGAAACAAGACAAGAGAATGAAGTTTTACACACGTGAAAGAAAAGGAAATCAGACTTGTGTTTTCTGTCTGTGATGAATCTTACAAGGTAGAGTTTGTGTGTTGCAGTTGTCAGTGTTGCAGCAGAAAGCAGAAGCAATTGAACTTGAGAAACCCAAGTTGACTGAAAAAGTCTGATTGCCTGTGCTTGGACACAGAGATGATGATGCACAGGCCTTGTAGACTCGTTTCACTTCTGTTCCGGATAGATTGGCTGCAGAGACCAAGTGTAGGTTATCAGTTAACATTTACAAAGTATTTTGCAGCATAGTAACAATTGGGAGTATAATGATACCTAGAATAGAAGCTGATATACACATGGAGCCTGAGACACATGCCACTGCTGATGTGTTTTTACACTCCAGATCTGAGCAGGTGGGACACTGAAAAACTTAAGATGAACAAAATAAATAAAATAAAAAATAGACAGAAAACCTCATTAAGTTGACACATGAAATATAATTTTTTTAAGTAAAATATATTCAGCAACAAACTTATGAACTTAAGACTTTTATTTATTTTTGTTACCATTGTGTGTTGTTTGGAGTGAGAGTTCAGTAGTTACTGGTGGTGGGGTTGTGATTAATGGTGGTGGAAGTACACGATTACAAAACGTCGTGTCACAACAATAAGGTCCTGCAATGGTTGAATCCATACTTTCCATGAATAGTAGAAGATGAAGGATTTCTGCAGCTGCACATGTATTTGGGGTCATGCAGCCTTTTGCCATATATGTTGTGGACATATTTTTTACTGTTGACACAAAAACAAATCAATTTACAAAGTCTGTTATTTAAATTAATAATTAGTCAGTATACCACAATCAGTTATCATTAGGTCCAGTTCAGCTGAAGTGTTTAGTTTATTTTGAAGGTACTATTCAAAAAGCAAGATTTTTTTTTCAAGATACTGTCTTTAATAATGATTTTGCATGAACATATTTTGAATTGTACTCTTTAAAATTTCTGACATAATGGTACATGTCCAAATTCTTTGAGCTGATTAACAAATCTATATCCTGAAAAAATGCTGAAGAAAAATCATTGCATTCATAACACCTTAAAATACTTATTGAGGTTTGTCTTTACTTTTTATGACGATAATATATCTTTGGAAGACATTATAGTTGTTTATGCTGATTTATTTCCCATTAGCAAAAAATTTAAACACAAACAATCGTGACAATTATTTAGATCTGCAGTTTGATTTTAGAGACTAATGCTGGAAAACGACTACAATTTATGCTTTGATGCTGGGATTAGTAAACGGTCGAACCAAAAATAATAATAATAATAATAAAAAAATACCCTTTGCACTGAAACAGCTGGTCTCATTTCCTGAACATTGGATTGCAGAGTCACATTTCAGAGTGCCGGGATCACAAACAAAACAAGACACTTCATTAGTGGGTTGAGGGCTGGGGACTGTAAGAGAAATAAAAACACACCAATAAAACATTTTAATCACAGCTGGATGAAAAGAAGATCAGAATTTAGTTTTTATCTGTGCGCTAAATCTTACATGGTAGAGTTTCAGAGTTGCAGTTGTCGGTGTTGCAGCAGAAAGCAAAAGCGATTGCACTTGAAAACCCCGAGTTGTCTGAATAAGTCTGGCTGCCTGTGCTTGGACACAGAGATGATGGTGCACAGGTCTTGTAGACTCGTTCTGTAGCTGTTCCAGACACGTTGCCTGCAGAGTCATAGCGTACAGTTGTGTTCTTCAAAGTAAAAACTATAAACTGTTACTTTCCAGTAAAGTAATAAATGGGTAAGGAGGATACCTCGAATAGATGCTGATACACACATGGAGCCTGAGACACATTCCATTGGTGATGTAGTTAAACACTGCTGATCTGAGCAGGTCCTACACTGCAGGGCTCCGGCTACATTCAGGAAGAAAACAGTAACTTTACAAATAACTGATTGTTAAATGTATTAAATAAATTTAAGGTGTTCCTACATACTGTATCACATTTTCCATTGTGGCCACCATTTTAGCATTATTCAGTACACTTTATGTATTATTTTTGTAACATTTTTTACAGGTAAAGTGTAAAATGTACCAATGGATTGCAACACATTTTTATGTACTGCTGTAAATTCTTCCAGATTTTTTTAAGGTTTAAAGAAAAAACAAATGCATTTAAGTACTTTTTTTCTTTAGAAACTGTTGCAAATAAAATATAAGTCGCGTTACCTGTGCTGGTGAGTGCCCAGATGAGAAAGAGAAATAAGATTGGCTTCATTGTGGTTTTCAGCTGAGTACTGACACTCAGTTCCTTGATGCTTGTTTTAAGTAGTTAAGAGTAGTGGAAAGATTGTCCGGGTATTTTGAAGGGTTAGATTAAGGACTTCTTCCTTTTCGCTTGTCAGTAAATCAGCACACCTTGACATACTTTCATAGCGTATCAAAAACATTGCATTCCCAAGATGAAAGGTTTGTTTTTTTTTTGGCAACAGACATTGCTATTTCTTTTTCATTTTTTTATTTACGTTTGATGCACTGGAAATCTGTTTTATTAATATTTAATTTCTTTTAAAGTTTTTCTGTATTCACACAGTTAAAACAATATATTTTTAGATTTATAACTAAAATACTTCCCCTCCTAAGTCTCAAGACTTTAAAGTCAGCACTCAACAGGGGTACTTTAATAAGCAATGCTACAAAATAAAATAATAATAAAAACATATTTCTGGTCTTTTTGTTTGTGATTGTATTAAGTGAGCAAATCATTTGTCAACCCTAACATTTGACATATCAGGTCATAAACATTTAGTTAAGGCTTTTATTGCCTTAATTAAATGAGACTCATGACAATCTTTAGATTTATGTTTTATGTATGGTGCCCTGAAACGATTTTTTTTACATGGTGCTATTTAAATAAACTGAATTCAATTAACCAAAATGAATGAACCCTTGACATGTGACATTTTCTCATTTTATTTTTAAAAAAGTAATTCAAAGTGCTGAAGATGCATGAAAACTAAGTCCCCTTCATGAAATAAGAATAGAACTACTTTTAGCAGCACAAACTCCTATCAACTCTGATCTTGTTAGTGTCTCACATGTCTGTGTAATTGTAGTAAATATGTCTGCTTTGTTTTGAGCATTGTTCTACAAGTGTTGTGGTTTGTCCATAGGAAACTGTATAAGCCTAAACTGTGTTGTTCTTATTTTAGACTGTACTGCAACACTTGAAAACAGGATATACTCGTTCGGTTTTCTCCTAATTGTCCAATCATGAACCTTTCATTAACAAACCAATACCTTTAGTTTAAAATGGAACACTGAGGAAAAATTGGCAGCTGTCTTTAATATGTGTGGCTTGTGAACTGAGCAGTTTTTTTTTCTTTTCACAGAACAAACTCCTGAGTAGTTTGGAAATCATTATCCTCCATAGACTCAGAGACAAAACAAAGTCTGTGCTGTTTATAAGCACATTTAACAAGAAGTAGTTCTGCACACAAACGATCCAGGAATATGTAGATAAACAAGGCAATAAAAAATACAAAGAGAAAGTCCAATGGAAAATAAATCACATTAAGGCTTTAAATAGTGTCCCAAGTCTTGAGGTGTTGGTGCTGTTCTAATGTGACGAAGCAGTTTGAGACAGAGTTTAAGTGCAGCTGCAGCAACAGCCTGATCTCTGTTCTTTATCTCAGTGTTTTTCAACCCTGGTCCTCAAGGCACACGTGGTTCATGTTAGAGGTTTCCCTGCTTCAGCACAGCTGATTTAAATTGATGACTGATTAACAGGCTTTTGTTAAACTGCTGTCATCTGAATCAGGTGCGTCAAAGCAGGGAAACCTCTAAAACATGCAGGGCAGTGTGCCTTGGGGACCAGTGTTGAAAAACACTCCTGCTCCTCAACATGTCCAGAAGCATCAGTTTACCTGACCTCACTGACCTGGCAGTAGTAAATGTTCAGTCTCAATTCAAAACAAAATTAAAACCAGGATATTCTAATAAGCAATCTAAGTCAAACACAGGTGAATCAAATTATATATCTAAAAAATATAATTCAAATTAATTATTGTTTAATTAAAAAACAGACAGAAAACAACAAGCAAAATGTGTGTATACAAACATGAATTTATATATATTTTGAACAACTTAGAAGGCCTTGTGTAGGAAAATTTAATTGCATATTTTTCATCTACATCAACAAAGTTTACTAGAGACTACAGTGTTTTCCTATTAGAATGACTGAAATTCTTTTTGCATTTCTTATATTCAACCTCTTAATCCCCAAGAGGTTTTCTTCAACTGCTTGTCATTTTAACTGTCTGGTGGATGTAGAAATGTTTTTTATGACTTTTTAGCCAAGATTCTGACATTTCTATAGATACCACACATGTCTATGTTTAACTAAGAGAACGTAGGTTAATGAAAAATAGGTGCAATACTGCCCCTACTGGAAGGTACAGGGCTTAAGAGGTTGTTGTTTGTTAAACCCTTAATTACAGTCTTGTTTTTTTTGTCACATTATGTTTTGGGTTCATGGTAATCTATAGCTCTTCTTTTTAAACTTAGTTCTCATGGGTGACATGAAACAGAAAGACAGTGATTTTTCCTGATGACTAATACCATCGTGACAGTTTGTGGTTATATGCAAATGATGACTATATGCAAATTAGTCTGACCTATTCAGTTGAGTCATTCTATCTGGAATGAGGATGCCGTCGTCTTTCCTGTTTCTGAACGTAGGTTTAAGAGTTCCATTGTAAGTTTATAGAGTAGAAGTGTCTCCTGCTGGTCTGTTAAGGTGTAATTACTACTGCAAGGAATTGGAACAATGTTAATAACGCTCAAATATTTGGGTTGAGGCTTTTTTTGTCACACCTGCTGTTGTTAAGCTGGTGCCATTAACATGATGAATGTTTGTTGATGCGTCGTGAACAAACACAATGTACTGTTCGTTAAACTGCCGCTGTCAATTTTTGTGCTTGATCAAAATATTATGATCTCTTTGTTAAGACGTTATGGGGGGGGGGGTATAAGAAACAGTGACTTTTTATCAGGAGCAATAGGGGCTTTTATTGTACCTTCTCATTGGGAGTTGAATGCAGTTCTCACACATGAAAGGTGGAGTTACTCTCCAGCTCCCCCACCCCCACAGGGTTCATCATCTATCAACTTTCAGTTATGCATTTCTAACATTGGTTAGGTATTAAAAAATGCTGCTTGTTTTTATAAATTTTAGATTGACTGCAGCTTAGAACACAGGGATTTTATTAAAATCATCCATTGTTTTAGGTGGCTGTGCCCAAAGGATTTGTTTTTAAAATGCAATGTCCCATTTGCTAAATTGAAAATGCTCATAGTTTTGAGTTATTTTTAACTGAAAATGATGTGCAACTTTGTTGTTTCCATTGACGCACTATCATTTATTCAAATAGCAACAAAACACAAGGGTGAAGACAAAAATAATTTCCTTTCACACGTAAAAAGTTGGTTAGTTTAAAAGGTGTGCCAAATACCTAATTTAGAGTAGCTCAGAAACGATGACTACCCTCAAGTTAAATTTTCATCCTACTTATGGTAAAGCAATGCAGTATCGTAACATTCCCAGCCTCGGAGACCAGGACTGGGTTTTCATCAAACAATATTCAGGAAGTAAAATTTTGTTGTTTATCTGCAACAAAAACATCCTTTAAAGTTAAATATTGTAAATATTCACGTGTTTAGGTGTGTGCCTGTGTAACATAAAACGTTTATGTTACCTTTTACTTTACACATCAAAACATGTGTGTTTTAAACACTGGTGTTTAAATCATGTATTACAGAAATAGTGGAAAAAAAAGTATAAACTACACAACAAAATTAAGTTTTCAAACATTTAGATTTTTTCATTTATTTAAGCTTTTATATAAATAGTTGTAAAAAGGCAACTTCAATGTATTTAAAGAAAAAAAATAAAGCTGAAGTCTGATTTAGCAAACCAATTTTTAAAAAACCGTGACGGAGGCAAGAAAGACAAGGAAGAACTCTCGGAACGTGATTTTATCTTATAAAAAAAAGACACTGAAAATATGTTCTGTTGGTAGCCAAGAACAATTCAATTAATTTAGGTAATGAACATATCTTTTTTTATTTGTTAAAAATTGAAAGTTTGTAAATGTGATGACGTGGGGAAGCATCAGCATGCAGATGTGTTGAGACATTGATGCATTCACTGAATTATTTTGATACAGTAACTTAAGGTTTAACAGAATTAACATAAATCTTTATCAAAAACTAACATTTTTCAATGGTATAAAATCTTATCCATTATTAATTTTCTTCATCATTCTCACTGTCGCTGTCTAACAATCGGGATTGGCGAGCCAGCCGCTCTGCTACAGCTGTAACCATTGCAGCTCCCTTCCCACTGCCGTCCTCTGAGATAAGGAAGGTGAGTTCACACTCGGGGGCTAGGGTTTTCACTTTTTTCTGGAGCTCTTCACTGAAACTGGAAAAAGGAATGATAGACAAAAAACGGAAATGAGATCTCTGGATGTCTGATGTGGCTGATGGTAAATTGTACAATAGTTACACAAATCACAAACAATAAAACATTCCAGTTACACATAATACAGTAGGGTTTGTATAAATATACACTTTCTTTGTATGGGGGGCTCAGACTGTGAGACAAACACTGTATAAAATATTAGTTGATTTTTGTTGAAACAATCACTTTGAGGATGTTTTTATAATCACTCACTCACTAAATTGTGTTATTTATCCAAACTTTACCTGGCACATTTCTGGTAATTAGCATTACTGAGCTAGTGTCAGCTAGCGTCTGTTAACATCATTGGCTACCATTAATAGTAATTGGGAAAATATATTTTATTTGTGATATGTTTACGAGACAGTGTCTCTGTCCAGGATAGGCTAGTTTGATAAGACTCCTTAATGTGGTGCTGTAAAGGTTGATAAAAAATCTTTTGCAAAGATGGTGAGGGGAACTATGCCTGTAGGTGCTCATGTCTTTTATAGAAAGGTGGGCAGCAGGAGCGTTATGCATGAAGAACAAGCTTTTAAAGTGTGGATTTAAATCTTAAATTCAGTATTGGACAGATATTTGAGGATTGCAGGAAGCTGCCTAAGTTCCAGCAAGTAGGACTAACAGTAGACACACAAATTTCAGAGAAAAACTTTCAAACAACTTTAGAAAGCTCAAAGAATAATTGATCAAGTGCTTTAGAGAAATAAAGGAAAACTTGGCTCCTTGATACTTACGTCGGATGCTTTCGATATACTGTCCCATCCACCCCCACAGTGGACTTCAGATGTTTCAGCCCTCGGTTCTCACGAATACGGGTGGCGATGGTTGCCAGGGCAGCAGCACAGAGATGAGCGGAACGTTTGGAGATGGTTTGGCAGACAAGATGGACCACATGGAGATCAATCGGGTCAAAGTCCAGCTTCAAATTAGTCAGAATCTTCTTGGCGTTTTCTAAACCAATTTTCTTGTCCGGCCTGGTTGAAACACACACACAGGAAAACAATAATAATGAGGTACTAAGGTAATAAAACAGACAAATAGATTAATAATCCCTTTTGAGGGCTCTTAAAAACAAACTCAAGGCTGCTTACTTTTCAATATCAGAGATGAACTTTGTTTCAAACTTCCCTGCAGTGCGCAGTGCATCAGACACCTTTCCTTTGAACAGCAGGTTGTCCTCCGTTAGCTTCTTCAACACCAGACGGACAATATCTCCCAGATACATGCCGCTGATCATCTTCTCAAAGCTACAGGACGACACATCAGGACAGTGAAGAACCAAAACCTTCATTTTATGGATTCTACTGCCCTCTGATGGCAAACATTTACTCTTCTTGTTTCGACTTCTTATTTCAGTTCAGTCCAGTTGAAAGTGAAAATGAACCTGTCTGGTGTTGATTTTCGATTTGATCCATTAAACTAAAAACAGTTTGATCCAATTTTAGAAGCAGGGAAACAACTGTCAGGACTGTTTTATGAAACTGAAGTACAGATGGAAGTGATCTGAATTGCCAAGACCATAAAGAAGGATCCATGTTGACTAAATGTGAAATTATTAACACAGAAATACTAATAAAAATAAAAGTAAGAGGGTTTTACTCACTGTTGAGTTGTGGTAAGTCTGGAATTCAGAACTGCACTCTCACGTGCATTATTGGCATGCATTATGGGCGATTTAATTTATGGTCAATGCTGGCTTTAATGCAGCTTATTTTGAGACATTGATACAGGGGGGTTTAACTAAGTTAGCTTAGGGGGCACAGTTACTCAAAGCTCAGGAGTCAGACTAGCATTATTATCCTTCACCTTTTAAAAGTGTTTATTTTGTTATATTGAATCAAAAATTGAAAGTTTACCATTGATATAAAACTATTTTCACTTTAAGGGAAAAAAAAACCTTATAAGTCACCTGCACACTAAATGCAGCCCGCGGGCCTTAAATTTGACACGTGCTTTAGACTGAACTTTACAAACGTGATGCAGTGTTTAAGGAAAAAAGTCTTTCTCTTCTAAACAAGTCATTCCTGTTCAGTCGTTTCCCAATTGTGTTGGATTAAACTTCAACCTTTAACTTGCTAACTGAGGCTTGTAGAAACTGAGATTGAGCTCCTGTGGTTTTTCTCATCTCTCCTGGCATTGTACAGTCTGACCTTGGGGTGAATTTGCCCACTCCTGAACTGATGACTCCTGATAAACGTTGTGGATATTTTCCACTAATCGAGTAGTTTGACCCTAAACATAAGGCCATAATTAAAACATTTAGACATGCAACTACATTCAACACAGCGTGACAGAAGCAGCAGTAAATAGAAGGCAATTACCTAAACAATTATTATTCTGTTGTACAGTAGATTTGTGACTGACTGCCAGGCTTACGTGTGGACTCCAGGATTAATAGACCTTCTGTCAATCTCCTCGTCAAACTCAGTCAGGATGTCATGGAGTGAGCCGTCGTCTCCAAAGCCTCCCCACTCCGTGTTGATGCACATCTGCCCATCCTCACCCTGCACACGCTGCACGTTCTTCATGTCCTCCATGTAGCAGGCGTTGGTTCCCGTCCCTGCAGAGGAATGGACCAACGTTATTATATTTAAAAACATCTGCTACACAAACTGTAGAATTTGTCTTTTATTCCTCCATCTTGTCTGTTCTTGATCAAATTGTTTCTTTTGACTGAATGTTGTTTTGTATTTGACTCTTTGGTTGTTTGTGTCTGACTGTAGCTTTGAGTCTCTGTGATTACGTACCAATGATTATGCCGATCTCACAGTGGCTGTTTGGGTAGCCGCAGCTCATCATCGTACCCACTGTGTCATTCACCATGGCAACTGAGCCTATATTAAAGTCCTGCAGACAAAACAACAGATGCTTTTTGTCATGTCCTGCAAACCGGAATGCTCATAAAAAGAAGCTTCATATTTGTATTTTTGATGCCGATTTAAATAATAAAAAAAGAACAGCAAATCAGCCAATTTAAGAGTCTTCTTTTCTTCTTTATCCTGTTAAGTGATATTTTAGATTTATAAGTGTATTTAACTGACTTTTCTCCTGTGGATGGCCTCCTTTAGCAGCTTCACCACATCCTTCCCCTCCACCCCGGAGCAGTTGAAACCTTTAGTCCAGCGGATCAGGATGCTCTGCACACAAACAATAAAAATGTAACACGTGCCGTGCAACCAGGGTTTCCCTGCAGGTTTGTTGGCAGTGTTTTTTTTTCTTTCAGGTTTCCTGCTGCCATCACAAAAAAGGTGTGTCAATATATCTAATTTAGAGTAGCTAAGAAATGATGATTACCCTCAAGTTTATTTTCGACCTACTTATGGTAAAACAAAGCAGCATCGTAAAATTCCTGGCGTCTGAAACCTGACCTGGGTTTTCATCAAACAGCATTCAGGAAGTGCAATTTTGTTTATCTGCTACTCACGTGCAGCCAAAAACTTCCTTTGAAATTAAAAATAGTAAATGTTCACGTGTTTAGGTGTGTACCTTTGTTTTAAATTGAAGCACAAAACATTTATCTTACCACTTATTTTACACATCAAAACTTGTGTTTTAAACACTGGTGTTTATACCATGTATTACAGAAATGGTGAATATATACAAACTAGGGATGCAAGTTATCGATTAATGGATTAATCTAAAGTTGATAGATCTTATCGATCGACTAACGATT
>JAUBOC010010367.1:0-10547 GCA_032275365.1 Anablepsoides cearensis | reverse complement strand
TTTATTTATTTATTTATTTATTTATTTATTTATTTATTTATTTATTTATTTATTTATTTATTGTGTTTTGAATAAAACAGCTTTCCATAATACACATTTGAAATAGAAATAACCTAAAAAAAACATAAATGATTATTAATGATTATTTTCTTGTTTTTATATTAAATCTTAAAAGATTAAAACAGAGTTGTCACGTCAGCATTATCTGCAGATGAGGTAATATTTTGAAGCTAAAATAGAGTTTAGCTTTTCTAAGAAAACATTTTCAAAATCAATGTTCAGTAAGTTGGGAGACATGGCGAGCGGTGGTCAAAAGGTCATGTCAGGGGTCACGGTTGTTCATGCTACAATTTCTATGATTTATTTATTTGCATTAAATCTGTACCAGCAACATATTGATAGAAAAAATTAACAATAAAAACCAACTAATCCTTATTAATAATAGAAAGCTCTTTTTTGTTTGATCACTGACTGTCAGAGAAATGTTTTATTAGTTTAACAATTGTTTTTGTCAAGAATTGTATTTTTGTTAATTTTTAAAACAAACGAGACATTAATGACTTTAGAACTCATCATGTTTAAAACATTAATGTGGTTTAAATAAATCTGTCTGCAGGTACGAATGGATCGTGTTCCCATCACCTACTACATATTTCTGCTGGTTACAAATGTGATCTACAGTGTTTTTCTGACTCTTTTTATGGCCGATAGAAACAGTTATCATTTCAACTATATCTATATTATTATCTGTGGCTGTTGTTTGATGGTTGGTGTTTACTTCAGGATGATCATCACTCTGGAAAGGTACCAACACATCCTTCAGATTGTTTTACCTGCTTCTGTAAATTATTATTGAAGCTTTTTACATCATTCTGTGCAGCGACAGGAACAAAAACCTTCTGTCTTGTGTTGCAGGTGTTTTTTCATCTCCAGACCACAGCTGCTCTTCATCAGACAAACTAAAGGATCTATGATGATCTGTGTTTTGGTCTGGGTGTTTTGTGCTGTCATTTATCCTCTCTGTATTGTTTTTGGACAAATTATATTCTTGATAGTTGCCCTCATCTTTCCTAGTCTCGTCTCCATCATCTGCCTCGTTCTGACTCTCATATCACTTCGTGCAGCCACCTCTGTGTCCACTGAGGAAAAACACAGAATTGTGGCAACTTTGGTTCTTTTGGTCCTTCTGATTATCTATGCTGCCGTGTACTTTTTTCTGGTTCTCATTAGTTTTGGTCCAAAATTTGTCCATTTCCCTTGGCATTTTTGTTTGCATTTGTTAAATCATTCCATGGACTTGATTTTGTTTGTTGTGATGCGTAAAGGGCTCATTGACAAGCTGCTGACGTGTCTCTGCTGCTGCAGGATGGAAAACACTGCAGGAAGCGACAGCAGCAGAGGAACGTCTGAAGCTCAGACAGACCAGCCCACAGACAGAAAGAATGAAAGTCAGGAGGAGGAGAGCAACATGTAAAACTCCAATAAATCAAACAAACTAAACAGACTGAGCTCAGTAAAACATCAACTTTTATAATTATTTGGAGATATTTGGTGCTCATGGACAGCTGATCATCAGCCTTTTTAAAGTCTAAAAATCTTGTTCTTCTGTCTCTGAGGGGGAAAAAGTCACATTTTGTTCTTATTTATTGAAAATACACAATAAAACAAGGAAACAAACAGACTGAGTTGTACTGTTATCTGTACAAATTACTATATGTAATATTGAATTTTTTTTCGGGATATTTTATAATTATGTTTTATATCTTGTTAATATAAATTTTATTCCAAACGTTTCAGTGTTTTTATTCTTTAGATGATATTTAAGAAGTTGAATGCTTGAAATGTTACATGTTTAACCTGATAAAGAAGGCTGGTTCTGTTCTGGGGACCACTGGGGAACCTTTGGAGATGATGGTGCAAATTTCAGAATCAACTTTATTGTCATTCACACACAACTTCAGGGATGCAGTACAGAACAAAATTGCAGTTAAGAACACTCATCAGCCTCTCTGAAGTCTGAAAATCATGTTCTTCTGTCTCTGAGGGGGAAAAGTTACATTTTGTTCTTGTTTAACCCCGACAGTAAAAATCTGATAAATACACAATAAAACCAGCACCAGAACTCAGAAGTCTTTATTTCTTATAAACGTCATGCTACTAATTGCATCCCAAAATTGTACTGGTTTGGGTGGGGGTCATCTGTGTGTGTGTATAACTCTCCTTATGTTGTAGGCCTATTTGCATTGAATTATTTACAATGTAAATCATAGAAGTGAAGAGGAAGGGACAGATGAGCAGGGTGAGGAGGAGGAGATGGAAGAGGGGAATGAGGAAGATGATGAGAGGAAGCAGGACAGTGGAGCAAAAACCAGGTACATGTGCAGTGTGCAAGACTGTTTATGATGATGCCTTTGTATTAAATTATATTAATCTCCTGAGATCTGAGGATTGTAGTCTAAATCTAGTCTTTTTGACATCTGAAACAGGCTGAAAATTTCACAATTTTCATATATATTTTACTTTTTTTCTTACTGATCTATAAATGAGTTTTAACCAGTTAGTATTCACTTTCTCTAACCTGATGATCTAAACTGATTTTAATAATTTTTTAAATATTCCCAAATGTGTACAAGGTATTAAAATAGGTAAAATCTACATATTTATTCATAAACCTACAGGAGACTCACTCAGGATAAATATATTTCACCAACTCTTTCAGGAGAAAGTGAAAGTATGTTTGTTGGTGTGAAAAAAACTAGTTTGCGACTAAAATCCTGTGGTTTAAAGAGGTTCCAGTCATACACAAACAATAAGCCTATATACGTACACTTCTTTGGTGTTAATGAGCTATTTATAATCTTTATTATTACAAATTTTCTTTTTAATGCAGACAGCATGCACAAGATACAGGGATTAATGGATGGATGGATGGATGGATGGATGGATGGATGGATGGATGGATGGATGGATGGATGGATGGATGGATGGATGGATGTGTTAGAGTGAAAGTGTCACGGTCTGTGTCTGTATGGGTGTTTTATTTTGACTTTATCCTGATTTTCTGTAATGTCCCTCTGTTTTCCTCCTCTGCTTTTGCTCAGTCCCGCCCACTCACACCTGATCCTCATGTTTCTTCCCAAGGTGTTTTTTGTGTTTGTTCATTAGTTCTCCTTTATATTCTGTTCTCTGTCTTCAATCATTGTCATCTGTTTATGTAGCCTCGTGCCAAGTCCTAGTAGTTTTTCTTTCTTGTTTGCTGCCCAGCCAGCCTTTGTTTTTTGTTTAATAAAGTCTTTTTTTACCACCTTCACTCAGTCCTGCATCTGGGGTTCTAACCTACCAAGCCAAATCATAACAGAAAGAACTGACCATACCTGAACCCCGCAGACTGAAGTGATTTTGGTTTGAGCTCAAGGAGGGACTGTTATGGAGGGTTTTTCTTGTGATCCTGAGTTGGCTCTGGCAGGCTGCACTCCTCCCCAGGTCAGAATCCTGAAGATCCTGGAGGAGATGCAGCGTGGACTGGCTGGTCTGTCGAGACCTTTTTCTTCGGGGTACCCAACTGAGCTGGTGACTCCTAGGATTTCTGCACTGGTCCTCCTGGTCCTGGTGGGTCTTCTGGTCCTGCTCCTGTTGGCCCTCCAGCTCTGGTTCCTGTTGGCCCTCAGCTCTTGTTGCTGTGGGCCCTCCATCTCTGGTTTCTGTGGGCCCTACTGCTGGTCCCCCTGCTCCTGTTCCTGTGGGCCCTTGTGTTCCTGCTCCTGCTGGGCTCCCAGTTCTAGCTGAGCCTCCTGTTTGTGCTCCTGCAGTTCCAGGATCTTCAGGTTCCAGATCAGCTGTTGTCGCCTCCAGGTCCCCTTGGTTGCCTTCCATCATCTCCAGTGTCCTTTTGCCTCCTCCAACCTCATCCAGGTCCAGGTCGATTCCTGCATCCTCTCACTGATCCCACTTGACTCCTGCATCCTCTCTCTGGTTCCTCTTGACTCACTGACGGCCTCAGATTGGTTTTTGTTTATTAGTATTTGATTTGATATTTCAGATAAGCTGGGTGTTGTATTTGATTGTTATTACTACAAATAATGTATCTGCATTAAAATTATGGTTCCACTTGCGTCCAAACCAAGCTCCCGGGCTGGATTTCAACCCCAACCCGCCCCTGTGCGATGATGTTCTAAATTTGGAGCGGCGTCTGTAAATATGTGCCGCAACCTATAACCACTACATGCTGGCAGCAGAGCTGCTCAGCAGGGGGCAACAAATCAGGTATGATATCAGTTTATTCAGCTTAGCAACATCACTTTCAACATCTACCTGAATATTGAAATCCCCCAATTTATTCGTCAGCCGCATCAGAGGAGTTTTTGAATTTGGACAGCCTACAGCACAGCGCTATCACATGAGCTGCTGCTGCAGAATTTGAATATCATCACAAAATTCAGAGGACAGGTCCTCCAAAGGCTGAATCCGTCGGCTGCTTATTTCATAGCGCCGCGACGCAGGCTGTCCAAATCCAAAAACTCCTCTGAGGTGGCTGACAAATGCCTCCTTCTTTTGCCCCAATTTGAAGACTGGTCCGAATGTGTAATCAAACTCGGTTTTATGGACCACAAGAGCAAACTCTGCTCTGCCTGCAAACCTAGGTTCATTTGAAGTGAACTCTGGTGCAGTTTGATTGCATGTGTGAACGCCAAGCAGAGTGTAGATCTCTCCAAAAGCAGGAAGTGGACTGTAACACAGGGTATTCTGAGTAATAACAGTAATAAAGTTACTCATATCTTGTAACCAACTCACCCAACGTCTGTATAAGGTGTACATCACTGCTGTGAAGTTAGATGCTCTCATTTTTGGTGAACGCGGCCTCACATGGAGCCGTCTCAGCCGCCTTCTTTGGAAAACAATATTCTATGTGGTTCTGCCTCATCTTCCACTCATGCACATTATTATTTTAACACATTTGCCAAAAACAAAACAAAAAAATCCTACAACCACTAAAATCTGACATTACTTTATGTTTGTTTACATTTTGTGACCAAAGAAGCTGTGCTGGTGGCTGTGGAAGAGTGGTTTTGGGAGTCGTCCTGGAATCGGAAGGTCACTGGTTTGATCCCCTGTTCCAGATGTCTCAGTTGTTTCACCTTTGGGCAAGACACTTCACCCACTTGCCTACTGATGGTGGTGAGAGGGTCCGGTGGCGCTGGTGCATGGCAGCCTCGCTTCTGTCAGTGTGCCCCAGGGCAGCTGTGGCTACAATGTAGCTTACCACCATCAGTGTGTGGATGTGTGTGTTAATGGGTGAATGTCTGGAGTGTAAACTGCCTTGGGCTCCAAGTGGATTTGAGAAGGCGCTATATAAATTCAAGCCATTTACCATTCTTCTAAGGTTTTCATATTGTTTCCTTCAGTGGTTCTTGGTGCAGCTCCACCACAGGCGAGGGAGGGAATAGGTTGTTCACTGGGCCTAGTTCGTTTGACAAAGTGCAGGGTGAGTACAAACCGTACCAACTGAAAATGTAAACAAATCTCGCAATTTTGGTCCCCAATCGAACTGAGTCTACTGGACTATCAGGTGTACAACCTATATGACACAAAACAATTTGTAACTTTGATGTAATTTGTTTATTTTCTAGATTTTCTGTTTATATTTGATGTCTTGTCCTTTTAACCATATGGATTAGAGTCATAATATCAGCATTAGATCAGGATATTATCCTCATTGTATAAAAATGTTGAAATTTTAAATAGGTAAAATCATACGCTTTGTAAAACTGAAGAAAAGTTGTTTTTGTAAAAGTTGATTTTTTTCTGTTCTATTTATCATGAACTTTCTGCCACTCATCTAACCACACTGAAGGTTCAGAAAAACCACTTCATGCAGAAGAAACTGATGTGTGAATGTTAAAGTTTAAACCAAACGTTTTCTTGACTGTTTATCTTAATTTCATCTGGTGCCTGTGGTTTGTGCCTTACATCACAAAGTCATACTATAGTTTCAGTTTATGAGTCATGTTAGATTAGATACAACAACTAGTTGCAGGAGTGGATTTTGATGAAGACACAGTTTTGCCAACTTCTTCCATCCTAATGTGAGACTGATGATTTTAGCACCCCTGAGCCGAAAATCATCTGAATAAAAATTGTAAGTATACTACTTAATATTTTGGTTCACATACAAATATGAATCCAAATTAGTAAAGAAAGAAAAAAAAATATATATATATATTTTTTTTTTCTTTTTTTTCTTCTTTTTTTTCAGAGCACTGTGTAATATGAAATGAGCAATATTCGAAATTTTCAATAATGATCTTACCTGGTCTATTAGTAAATTGAGAATAGCTATATTTCAAATTACAACTTCATTAAAATTACAAAGTAAAATTAGTTTAGGGACTTCAGTTAAAATTTTTATATATTAAACAGATTCAGAACTCATCAGGGCCATGGTATCTGGGTGATCTTGTAATCCTGAGGCTGCAGGTTAAAGTCCAGGTTGAGTCAGAACAGAGCGTTTGACATCAATTTCCAAATCTTTCTTATCTTATATTTAAATACATATTTATTAGATCTATTTCAGGCATTGTTTACTTAAAAACAGCCTCTGGAAACATTTGTGTTTTTTCTATGTTTATTGGGATGAATAAACAAACATAAAAATGTTTACATGAACCCTCTTTATCAGACACAGTTGCATACAGGTCAAGTTGAACAGATTGTCTGTAAATTATATGAAATTTCCTGTATTTTGCTTGTATACAGATGTATAGAAAAAAGCCTGATTTTTTTCCCAAAATGTCAGCCTCAAATTTATTATAATTGTAGGTTCTGTAGAAACATTTACATGTACTCATGTATTTGCACACATGTTATTTAATACCAGCAGGGTATTTTTACCTCTTAGGGTGGTTCCCCTGGAAATCTCCATTCAAGGCAATTTTCCACTGCATGGCCTTGCCTGGATTCCAAATACGGCCTAGTTCCACCCCGATTTTTAGAATCTTGAGACCTGTGGTTCCAATCGAGCCGGGCTGCTCAGCCCAAGTTGACAACAGCTACAGCTGCTCACTGATTGGCTCACTGACCAGGAGGTTTATGTCACGCAGATGAGATAACTTGACTCATTTGCAGCAACTGTAATGTTTTTATCACAAGTTTAAATACACAACAGTAGCGAGCTAAAAACAACAATAAACTAACAAAAAGCTAATATTAGTTCACCATTATCTGTCATCCTGCCTTCTTGTGTGAAGTGTCATACCACTGAATGGTCTGGATCAACATTCTGCACTAGTTTTTAAAAGTTTGGTGTAGTTCATTATAGATTTGTCTCAAATAAAAAGAACTACCGGGTAAGATGTTTAATATTATGACCCCACCAATATCAAGGCTGCTCTCTGCTCAATCCAAACAAAACCTGGCCCAGAGTAGAGTAAGGCAGAGCCGTCTGGAGCTGGGGTGGGCCAAAGTGGGCTTCACAATGAAAAATGCTTTCTGAGACAAGGATACAAAAACCATTGGTATCAGAGAGATTGATGGCTGGTGTTGTGTACAAATGCTTAAATTGTGGTAGTAAACCTGTGATTTTACACCAAACAAGGAAATTTGATAAAACAAATTCATTTTGCATTTACTCAGTTTTACTGTTGAAAAAGAAAAAGAAGATTTAGTAGGAAGTCACAAAGGAGTTCCTACTTTTCTGTCCTAGGAACACCTCAGGGTCCCTCAGGATGGGCTAGAAAGTGTTGCTGGGGAGAGGGATGTCTGGGCTCCTCTAGATAAGAAGCAGAAAATAGAGAAAATAAGATTAAACCAAACTCATCAAAGTTCAACATTTTATTCCCACATTACAGAGCTTTCTCCCAAATGATACATTTATAAATCTTCAATCAACAAAACATGAAGTTTCCAGAATATATTGAAAAAATGATTTGGTTGAACATCGGAGTCTGCCTTCCCTTCACTTTCTTCATCATTCTTTTCTGTTGTTTGGTACGTATCAATAAATTTATTTCATGTTTCTGTTCAGCTTATACTATCGTTATTATTATTACTAAAAGTAGTAGTACATTTATCCTCTATGTATGTATGTACAGTAGTTGCAAAAGTATTCATACCCCTTGAACCTTTCCATATTTTATCACATTACAACCACAAACAAGTATATTTCAACGGAATTTAATTTATAACATAACTGAGTTAGAGACATACAAGATGTATGTCTCTATCTCAGTTCCAAAATCAATAAAATAAATTATTTTTATATTTATTTTTCATAAATCAGACACTTTTGGATCTACTAAACTGCATATAAATATAATCATAATCAAAATGTATAGTGCTGTTTAAAACTTCATTTTTAATTAATGTTTCTGTAGGTGCGGTCGGATCACTTTACTGTTGTCTACTACACGAACCTCCTCGTCTCCAACCTAATCAAATATGTCATTCTGATTGTTGCAATGATAAATACACATGATCTTTACTCCTCCTCCTACTATTATGACTACTTCTCCTATCAAGCAGTGATTTTTTTCCACACCTGTTGTTGTGTTGAGATGATCAGTCTTTGCTTCAGGATGATCATGGCTCTGGAAAGGTACCAACACATACAGAACACAAAGCACTCTTACATTATATAACTCTGAAGTGAATTTAAAACTATATTTGTCTTGTGTTTCAGGTGTTTATACATCTCCAGACCCCAACTGGTCTTCATCAGAAAAACTAAAGGTTTTGTGATGATCTGTGTTTCAGTCTGGGTGGTTTGCGCGGTCCTGTTCCCTCTTTTTATGTTTTTTTGGCAATATTTGTCTGCTGTATTTTCTGTCTTCTTCTTTCTTCTTGTGATCATTATTTGTTTGACAAAAACCCTCATCTCACTGTCTGCAGCCTCCTCAGTTCCTACTGAAGTAAAATGTAGAATTGTAGCAATTTTGGTTCTGTTGCTTGTTAATGTCACAGTGACATTCCTCACCTCAACCATTCTTCTAATTTATTCTTACGGGTTCTTCAGCAGGCACTATTTTATAGCTTTGACCCTGGTTTTGCTCAGCCCTGTAATGGACTTGGTTCTGTTTGTGTTCATGTATAAAGGCCTCATTGACAAGCTGCTGACGTGTCTCTGCTGCTGCAGGATGGAAAACACTGCAGGAAATGACAGCAACAGATCGTCTGTTTGATCAACCAGGTAGAGCTGGTAAAAACAGGTCACTTTATGGAACTAGGTTAATTTGAGCCTATCGCTAAAATAACCTGGTTCATTTGAGTCACCTAAGTCCAAGTCCTGCATATTGCACTGTCCACATGTATATGTATGTGTGTGTGTGTATGTATATATATATATATATATATATACATACACACAGCAATATTTAATTCAGTACAATCTCTGCCTGATTCTGCTGATTTTTATGGTTAGCATTTTTATGGTTAGCATTTTTACACAAATCAGCCCACCTCTCAGCCCTTTCACCCAACATTGTCCTGCTGGGAGACTTCAACATTCACATGGATGAAGATAACAACCCTCTCACCAGAGACTTTTCATCCTGCCTCGACAGCTGTGGCTTCCAGCAGTTCATCAATTTTCCAACTCACATTAAGGGGCACACCCTGGATTTATTATGTTGCTCTGGACTCTCACCGCATAACTGTTCTTCTGATGAACTCCCTTTTACTGATCACCTGTTGCTTTCTTTCAGTGTCAATTTAAAATTCTCTTCTATCAGACCACAACGCACTATCCAGTTTCGTAACATCAAGAACATTGACCAGAAAGCTCTCCTTTCTCAGATTGATAACAATTTCTCCACCTTTTACTCGACTAACTTAGATGAGCTAGTCTCCACCTACAACAATGGTCTCTCCAACATCCTCGACTCTCTTGCTCCTCTTAAAACCCGTTCTGTCTCGTTTTCCACTTCTGCTCCCTGGTTCACCTCTGAACTTCGCTCCATGAAAACACAAGGTCGCAGACTAGAGCGACTTTACAAGAAATCAGGTCTTACAGTTCACAAAGAGATGCACATAAACCACACCTTACAGTACAAAGAAAATATCGCTCAGGCCAAATCTAACTACTTCACTGACATCATCAACTCCAATGTAGGCAACACACAGACTCTTTTCTCTCTTCTTAACCGCACCGTTTCACCTCCAAACTCCCTGCCCCCACACATGTTTTCTACTGACTGCTGTAACTCCCTCATGTCATTCTTTACTGAAAAAATTCGCTCCATTCACAAACACCTTGGGCCAAACTCTGCCCCCAACATCTCCATAGAACTCTCCCCCCCTTCCATCCCCCTCTCTGTCTTCGCTCTCCCCTCTGCCGCTGATATCTCTGACATCATTAGGAAGTCAAAGACATCCTCCTCCCAGCTTGATCCCATCCCCACAGCTTTGGTTAAGTCATGTCTCCCCTCTTTGCTTCCCATCATCACTAACATCATCCACTCCTCTCTGACCACTGGTACTGTCCCCACAGCTTTTAAATCTGCTGCAATCACCCCCATCATAAAGAAAACAGGCCTAGATCCAACTAACTTCAATAA
>JAUBOC010010217.1:0-10555 GCA_032275365.1 Anablepsoides cearensis | reverse complement strand
CTGCCTAAAAACCCTGCAGGATTTCTCTAACATGCATGAATGAGTCAAAGCAAGGCTTTGGGTACGTTTTTGATGAGGGGATAACATTATAACATGATATAAAACTCAAAAAAGTTGATTTTACATGATATAGCCCCTTTAATTAAAAATTGATACAAGGCTTTAAAAAATAGATACAGTATTGGGAAATGAAATATCGATATATATCAGTCTATTGATATTTTCCTACGCCCTTATTGCTGCAGCTCTGAGAATTAATGCTTAGATTTGTTCTGCACCAAGATCTTCATAGTGCTACTGATTCAAAAGTTATATAAAAAATCCTTTCCTGCTGTTTGATTTATTATATTGATAATAATCAAGCTTATGTTTATCATTATGAGAGCCTTCAAGCTACCATTAGGAACAATTCATACAAGGTGTGCTGTCCATTAACAGTTGATAGATTTGACATTTGCAGACAGATGCTTGTTATCAGGTGAAATAAGAAAATAACGAGGCCATCGGTTCCTCTCATCTGTCTCATTAAGGTCTAATTTTTATGTGCTGAATGCTCAGAGATGTCACTTTGGTTTAATGTTAATAGATTTTCCACCCCGTTAGAGGTTCATGGTGACACTCATCATCGTCGTTTCAGCTCCACAGATACTTTTAAAGCTTTCTCTGCAGTTTTTGGAATTTAGAAACTTGACGTTGGATCGTTTCTCAGTGAAAGCAGCCCAAACATCACATTAACACAGGAAGTTAAATCCTTTTTAACTTCCACTGTTAGTAGTCATTCCTCTTTTATTTTTGTTTCCAGCAGTGAAGAACAGTCGTCTCCGTGCTCGTGTGTTGGTTTTATCATCCTCATCTTTTATCAAATGCTAAAAAACGTACGACATAACTCTCCTCCTGTCGCTTTTTAAATTTTAAATGATTTCCTCAACTTGTTTCTTTAAGAAGTTGCAAAAAAAGCTAGAGATATCTAGCTGGTTTCTCTGCTCCAACTCACCTGGTTCAGTGATTTGATGACCTCAGATGTTCTGCAGAAGCCTGATAATTAAACATTCCTTCAGATCAGGTGTGTTGGAGCAGAGGAACCAGCTATTGAAGACCAGGTTTGGACACTCCTGGCTCAGACTTTTCACTTTCCCTGAACAGGTGAACCTAAACCCAGGTTTTCAGGCTGACCAGACCCAAACGAAGCAGACTATCTGAGGAAACAAACAGTAGATCAAACAGGAGCCCAAAGACATATTTAGTGTTTGATTCAAGCAGAGTACGAGCTACAGTAGAGTTGACGATTTGAATTTATTTCTATATTTTATTTGAGCTTTTAGTTGCTGTTTGGACTGGATTGTTTTAATGAGAACTGACCTCTCTGCTCTGTGGGCGTCCATGTCTGTGTCCTGCTGCAGCCTAGTGGACCGCCCCCTCCTCCACTCGTGTTCATAAAGAAGTTCTTTAGTTTTAAACGAGAGTTTGAAAACAACACCAGACTCAGAATCTGTCTGTCGTACTCCAGGTGCGTCGCGTCGCGCGCACCTGTTCTCCATCATCTCCGGCTCCTCGTTACAGAAACAGTGTCTGAATGTCTCGTTAACGGCTTCCTGAATGACGGCAGCAGAGATGTGTCGGAACGAGTCCTGCGGAGTCGCTTCTTAGACCTTTTATCTGTCCTCTTTACTAACAATAAGACAGACCTGAGCTGCAGACTTTATGATGAATATGTTGTTTTTTATATTTTATGATCTGAGATGTGTGTAGAGAGGGATGTCTAAGCACACATGAGGAGGAGAAAACGAGGGGTGGGTGGATGGAAGTTTCATCACTTCACAACAACAGGAGGCACCAGGGGGGCATCAGAAAGCTGGAGGAAAGATAAGAAGAAAGAGAAATTTAATCTAATAAATGCTTCAATTATTATCATAAAACTGATGCTGTTTCTTAAGCCTTAGTTTAAAATATAATTTATAATTTTTCAATTTTTTTTTTCTTTTTAAAGTTGATGTATCTTTACATTTTTTGTTGCATCATCTGTGGGTTTGTGGTGCCCCTGGCCAGAAGCTAATGCTGTTTGAGGGGCTATGGCATGCAGAAGTTTGGGAACCCCTGCCTTAAATGACCATATTTAACAAGCTTTTCCTAAACTAAATTAACTTTAAAAAAATGCTTTTATCTGTCATTTACTTGGTTTAGTCAGTTGTCCGTCAGAAAACCTTTAAAAATGCTAAATAAGGTGTGATTCAGTCAGTTTTATAGAAAATGACTCAAATTGGTCGTGTCAGCTACAGATCATCACAGTATAAAACAGGGTTTGATCAAATCAGCTGAAACAGATTCAGATTTAGAAACAAGTTGCTGGTAAAATAAATGTTCTTTTATCAGATGAACACAGACGCTGCAGCTGCATCTGTTGCATTAATTGTCTCTAAAACTTTATTTTTCGAAACGTCTGTCACTTTTTAATTGCTTCAGCGTCCTGGAGCCGGTTTAATCCACCTCATGTCAGGGTTTTAGTTGGTTACGAAACACGGAGAGTTTGGCCTCTGTCCATCAACAAGGTAACAAGTTGTTTTTTGTTTTGTTTGGGTGAGCAGCCAGATATTTTCAGTTCAGTGAATGTTTTTGTTCCCAATTAACCAAAGACTTCAGATGTCATTTATGTCATGATTTAAGTAGAGCAGAATTAACTCCTGTAGTCAGAAACAAACTGATTTACCTGGAGTTTAATGAGCTAAAAGTTAAGAACTGAAAGTGATTTTAGTTGTTGAATTTGATCATTTTCTGCGTCGTTCTTTTTTAGTTTTATCTTTCAGAGTTTCTGTAAATTTCAGCTCATTGTCATCATTTCTCTTCTCAGTTTTAAAAACTAAAAAGTTTTTTCACCAGTGAGCAGCTCTGACTTCAAACAACAAGACTGTCTCCTTCTTGTTGGACCTTTTAGAAAGACTAAAACAGGGACAGCGTGTCTCACCTGTCCACTGCTGGAGACAAACACCAGCTGCAGGATCTGAGTGAATCTGAGTCTAACTGAACAACATTCATCAACATTCCTGCTGGTCACGTCTCCTGCAGCCATTGCTGGGTTGCAGTCATGTGACCCAGATGATGCGCAAATGTCAGATGGAGGACAGGAAGTGATTTGCTCCCATTCAAAACACAGTGAAATAGATCACAGCGAGTACACTAATGCCCTAAATGTGCTGGTGCAGATGAGATATTGTGAAAAAATACACATACATTTAGGATATAATCTATATTGTCTTAATAAAAAAGACTTGTTATATAATCTGGAGGATTTACCTGGCGTCGAGGCGATCAGCATAAACTATCTGGTGCAGACCTTGTATTAAACAACGAGGCAGATGAAAGGTTTCAGAAGCCTTGAAGCTACAATTATTTAGTTTCAGGTTGGGTCAAACATTTAGGATCCAAAAAAACTTTAAATGTCTGTCAACTTGTTTCCTGGGTGAGGAGTGACTTGTGCTATTTGAAGTAATTAGCCTTGATAAAAATGCTATCACTAACCCTAACAACAAGTTAACCCATTATTTCTATGTGCTTCTATTACCTGCTTGTAAATAATTTATTTAGTTTCTATATATCCAAATTTGAGTAATTGTCCAATAAAATATCTGAAAACACGATTAAATGATACGATCCTGTTAGAAAGTGATCGCTGCAAACCCTCGCATTGTTCATTTCCACACTTCCTGTTTTCTACCGAAGATTATTGATCCTCATTTGTCGTCTTTTTTTAACTCCCTTGTGACACACTACTTTCAGAACACGACAAAAACCTTTTATATTTCTCTGGATTAGAGCGGCTGCAACAACCGCACACTGCACAGAATTTAGGCATTTTGAAGCTGAATCAACAGAAGGAAACGGGGCTGCGTTAACTTCCTGCCCCCCATCTGCATTTCATGATGTCATCTGAAACCCAGCAATATGTCCACCGTCCCTCCTGAGGACACGTCCAAACCATCTCAATCTGAGCTGGTATTAGAAATAAAACAACATATTTTCAGTTTAGTTGTTAATAAAGTTGATTCAGTTGTTCTTCTGTTTAATTGGCCTTTTAACAACATTTAAATGTTTCATTCAGGGAGATTTTGGATTATTTTGTTCTCAGAATCTGAAAAGTTTGAGATTCATTAAATAATGACTGAAGAGAGGATTGTTTAATCTTTGTAGTTTCTTAATTAGATTCTCTGTTAAAGGGAACTAATTATGGTTCATTGAACAATATGGGCGATAGAGAACATGTTCATTAGGTTTCAAACACAAAATCATTTTTAGATAGTGAGATTTCACCTGCTTAGTTCTGTCTGTTCTGAGCTCAGAATGAGCTGTTTATGCAAATAAACTGCAGTTGGCAACACCCTCACAACTTTTTGTTTACGTTAGCTCCGCCCTCCAAACTAATTGAAGCATAAAAACATGTAAAAAAAAAAAGTGATATTGGGGATTTGGAATATTCATGTTTCCCACTTCAGCTCTTATTCCAGCATAAATAAATATTAAAGACTAAGTATTTCATCAGAGCTGGCAGATGTCTGATCATCAGAGCTGAGAAGACCCTGATCAATAATCCAATCTTCTGAGCGGGGTCTCGTTAGGAGGGGCGGCTCGTTGTTATCTGAGGCACGTCTGGGTCCGGCAGAGAACAGAACGAGCCGCAACTCCCAGCGAGACGTTCAGATTCCCACAGTTTCGCTCCCTCCCCTGCCTCTAATTCACCCTGGCAGGTGCTGTAAACCACGCTTTATTCACCGGGAGGGAGGGAGGCAGAGGGAAAACACAACCAGAACAAATCAAACCCTGACGTCTGAAAGGAAGAAAAGCAGAAAACCAAATTTAATTTTCACAGCGTGGGCTGCTCGAACCCACGCCAAAACCAACACACAGAGCGCCGTCGTCAATGAAACACGGGCTGCTGACTCTCTGAATGGTTTTCTGTAGCTGCTGTCGAGATAAACCCCAAACAAGGTCTTCATTGATCCGTTTGGCTGCAGAGAAACCAAACCAAAACAGCTTCCGTTGCCTCGCGTGTGTTTTCAAATCTGGCACAGAGATTTGTAATTAAGCCTTTCATTAATATATTTGAAAAATAAATAGTGGGTTTAATTTAGCTGAGTGAGGGCACAGATTAATTAAATTTCCTTATCTGTTTCAGGGCAGCTAAACAAGCAGAACTCCATGTTTGCTTTGCAGAAGTGGGATTACCCTAATCCACTTGTGTGCGTGTAAATTATGGATTTGCACACACAAACACACACGTATAATAACAGTATGTTTAAACTTGAACAAATGTTTGTAACCCACAGGAAAGAGTCAGGAAGAGGCTGCTTTGTTTGTGACTCCTCAGAATACTAAACATTTAGCTGCTGCTTGGAAACCAAGGAATGCTCCATGTGTGTGTGTGTGTGTGTGTGTCTAAAAAAACACCTTATAAATACAGTTTACTCAGTTTGTAACAAGGAAACTAAGATGTTTTATTAGTAACAAACTGCCTGTTTTCTCCCAACGGTCGTTTTTATTATTTTAAAATATATCTGTTGTTTTCTTTTGTTTCTTTATTACGTTTCCTTCTGTTTCATTTGGAGACCTTGAAATGAAAACAAAAGTACATTTTAGAAAACACAAAAGCCAGAACAGAATTTCTGGAGATTGATTTTTATCATAAATAACTTCTTTGATAAATAAAACAACACTTAAGTTTTGGAATCAGCTTCTGATAAGAAGCAAGTCTGCTTTTGTTTTTACTCATTTGTTTACAAATGATATTAAAGAAAAACTCTGTCACTTCTCTGCTTTATGAAGTTTGTCATGTTTAGAAATCACTGCCTGGAAGCGTAATCGTTAAAAATACAGGATTTCTACTTAAAAATGATTTGTATTTCATGTATTATATTACTACTTAAAATTCAGTTTGACTACTTTCACTTTCAGTTCCATAATTCAGATTTTTGTGTCACATCCTGGTCCTTGAGAAAGCCAGCCAGAGTAATCAAACACAGATCCACAGATTCATGTTTTACGTCAATGAAGCTTCCTTCTGTATGTAACAGAGTTGATGTAATCCATTGTAAAAGTGACAAAAACAGACAATTATTCTTTTTTGCAGTGATTAATTTGACCTTTATGTAGAAAATGTTACATTTACATCACATCATGGACCAGTCAGCAGCAGCATCTGATCAATATGTGATCCATGATGTTATTTAAATGTAACATTTTCTACATATAGGTCAAATTAATCACTGTTTTTGTCACTTTTACGGTGGATTGCATCAACTATGTTACATGCAGAAAGAAACTTCACCAAAGTGAAACATAAATCTGTGGATCTGTGTTTGATTACTCTGGCTGAATTTCTCAAGGACCAGGATGTGACACAAAAATCTGAATTATGGAACTGAAAGTGAAAGTAGTCAAACTGAATTTTTAATAAACCAAAGTAGAGTTTCAAAGAAACTTAATTCAGATACAAAACTTTAAATTCATTTTCAAACCAATGCATTCAGTTTCAAATTCTGCACATTCAGATTCAATCTGAGCAATTTAAATTCAATTCCTGCTGGAACAAGATTCATCCCATAACCTCTGGCATAAATTGAAAAAACTCACGTTAACTCTCTGGTCATCTTTTCTTCCTGTTCCATCAACAGACAGAACTCGGTCAGTTTTCCTCTGTCTTCTTCTTTAGTTTATTTTAACTTCCTGGAGGTTCAGTGGAGGACATACAAGAACCCGGTTAAAACAGAAGACTCTTAACTAAACCTTTAAAGTGTAATGATCAGTGCCCCGGTGGTGCTGCTCTGTAAATATTCAGCACATTCCTCCTTCTTTTGTTCTCTCTTTTGCACAAAGTGATCATTTTGTTCGGCCGGCTGATTCACCTCCGCCTCTTCATTAACGTTTTATTACTCTCATTTTATTACATCTAATTATCTCTGACAGACAATTCAGGGGAAGTGTTGTCTTATCGTTGTGTCTGTGTGAAAACAGCACGAAGAATTCAGACGTGACACAGTAGATGAGTTTTATTTAACAGAGTAAACATTTTAAATCTGTGTGGATTTATCATTTAAAATCTTAAACTCTGGCTTTACTTGTCACTCAGGTTTTATAGACTGTCCAGGTCTGACGCGCCTGGTGCTACGTGGACACGTCTGCGTCCATGAAAGGTTGAGTTTCCGGACTGGGTTCTGGTGTTTGTGGACTGGGTTCTGCCTGGATACAGCTGTGTGGGTGGCTGGGTGGTAATTGGCTCTTTGATCCAGAGAGGAGCTGAAGATCTCCTCGTGTGTTTGAGGAGTCACGCTTGTCTGGCAACGAGGAAATAATTGGTGACGTCTTTGAGGGGACACGTCTCCTGGATGTTAGTTTCGGGGGACGGCAGTCACGCGTCCTCGTCCGTCTCGCCCACACAAAAGAAAAAAAGTTTTTGTTTTTTTTTTCATTCTGCTGAAATGTGAAGCTTCCCCTCTGTTAACACGACCTGATAAGGTCAGAGAAGAGTGAGGATGGAAGGATCTGTTTGTTTTTATCACCACTTAGCCTTTAAACCTGACTGTAGACACACAAACACACTCACATATAAAACATTTTCTCTTTGTGTACCAATAAAATGTGCATTAAAAGTGGTAATAATCCTTATATTAACCTCAAACTGAAGCTCAGGATGTTTAGGTCGGTTCTGTTCACCCTGAAACTCAAAACTTTAAAAAACAGATTTGGACTCTAGAACTGAACCACTGATTAAAACCTGCTGAAAGGCTTGTTTCATTAGTTTTGTTTATAATATTATAGTAGTATTAGTAAAAATGATTGTGTTGATTCTGTAGTGGGGTTGTGTGGAGTAGCTATTAGCAGTCAGCATACCTGCAACAGACAGGTGTGGTAAAAATCTCAGTTTGAAGAATTAGGATGAAAATCTTACAGAAAAATCTAATTAAAAATATATATTTTAAGAATTTCATCCAGCTCTTATAATCAGACCAATCATGAGTCTGTTGATGGTCATGTTGTCTCATTAAAGCTTACTTTCAGTAAGTGAGACGTAAATACACACAACATCAAATAGCAGCTGTGTGTGTGGTGCCAACTGCAAAATAAAATGTAAAAAATGTCACTAACACATTCTCATTATTTTGCTCACTGTTAACTAAATGTTAAATGGTCTGTAAATGTTAAATCTAAATGTAAAAGTTAAATTTTAATGTTGCAAATAAATGATGAAGCTTCATTTTAATGTGAATGAAGCCTTTGCTGTTTTTGCACAGTATTTAAAATTTTAAATTCAAAATGTGTTCATTGAAAACAATATGGGTGGAACCTGTGTTCTGGCAGTCTGAAGTGCAGCTCAGAGCCCAGCTGCAGCTGCAAGTTGGATGTCTTGTAGGGAAACGTTTGCAGCATTAGCAGCGTTTGCAGCATCAGCTGCGTTAGCAGTGTTAGCAACATTAGCAGTTAGCATTTGCTTTTGTCGCGGGATGATGACATCATATCAAGAGCAAACACTGCGTTTGATTCCAAAATATTAAAATGTAAACATCAACATTTAAGATTTGACTTTTACATTTAGATATTTACTCATTTAGATTTTGTGGGTCCGAACCGGTTCACCAAGCCTGTCAGATTTAGGATTTAACATTTAGACATTTAAATTTATACATTTACTAAAAATTATCAAAATGTCAGAACAGTGAGATAAAATAATAAAATGTTAGTGGAACATGAACTTGAATTTTACACTCAGAAAGTTAATTAAAAAAAATGTGTTTGTGACATTTTGAACCTTTTATTTTACACTTGGCGCCACATGTTTGTGTGTTTTGGCTCTGAAAGCTGAGGCTGATCTGCAGGGAGCGAAGGCGGTTCTGTTGGGTCGTATTGGGAGTGCTGGCCGGTTGGAAGGCAGGACTTTTGTAATTACAGAGAGCAGCTTTCAGAGGGAGATGGATGGATCTCATTCACAGCAGCAGCAGCAGCAGCAGCAGCAGAAGGAAGAAATGTAAAGCTCCAGCAGCCTGGTGTTGCTTCAGTGTCGCAGCAGGCAGATAAAAGTTCATGTTTTATGTATTTGATTAGACATTCTGTAAAGTCACACGCAGCTTATTTCCATTTCATTGTAGCTTCATGGGGTGTGATGTGGCAGCTGCTGCTCAGCAGCTGGAACAGCTGAATATTTTACAGGAAAAATGAACTTTCTTCTTCTGGGATTTGATGCCATTTTGAAATTAAGCTCCTATTATATTAAATTCTTTCTTTTTACTATTATAGTAGGTTTAATAACTACAGAACATCTGAACTGCAACTTTTTTTGACTTTTTTTCTATTTATCACACCAGATTTGTGGGATTTGTTTATTTTTCTCAGTATACTTGGTGCCAGGTTTTCTGTGGTTCAATTATACAGGCTGAGTCAAAAGTCTCAGGACACCCGTTTATTTCAGGAACAAAATGAAAAATGAAATACCCCTGTAAGTAACAGATAAGGGGGTCTATCTTTTAAGCTATGTCCAGAACATGGCCGTCATCTTGAAAGCCGCCATATTGGATGAAAGTCATTTGTTCCAATAGGAGGTGGATCATGTAACATATCATAGAAGCCACAGTCAGATCTGCAATGTCTCTTATGGTTCAAAAGTTATCAACACTCAAAGTGATGTGTTGTGTTCAGTGAGCTGTCCAAGGTGCTGAACACAGACAAACCTGATCTGCAGGCTTATTCTCATTAACCCACAACCTGACAGGAGAGGAATGTGAAGTTTAAGACTAATCTGAAGTGTTGCATAATAAATAGAATCTGGGAAGTGAAACTGGAATCCCCTTGGACCCTCCTGAAGTTTTGTTTGTTTTTAAGGTTTCAGTCTGAGAACTGTTCCTTGTAGTTCTCCTGGAGGACAAAATGATTAATGATCAACTAAAATGTTGTTTTTCTTTCTAAATGTTGACTCTAAGTCACCTAAATAACTTCTTCTCCCTCCTCTAAGTGGGTTAGACGTTTTGTTTTTGTCACCTGGAAGCTCGTCAAACTGAGAGGAGCTGGTCTCTTTTTTAAATTTATTCACCTGAAATTCAGCTTAAAGTCTTTTTTTTATTATTTAAAAGCTGTTGTGCTTTAAGCATCGACGGCCTCTGATGAGTTTAGACACAAAAAGACACAAAAGCACACAGAGATGTCACACTTTAACAAGATAAATGAGCTAAACCTGAAAACGGTAATCCATCAAACCACATGCTTCCCTCCATATTTACAGAATGATGTAAACACAGTTTGGATCAGGAGGTTTTGTTGTGAAGCTTCACGCTTCATTAGACGTTTTAAATGAATCACGCCCGTCGTGCATGCAGGAAGTGGCCCCTGAGGGCCAGACGTGGACGCCATGATTACTAGGGTTGGGCATCGCTTGAATTTGAACGATTCTGATTTCAATTCCGATTCCTCTTTTCGATTCCGATTCCTAACGATTCTCGACTCATATTATTTTAAGAGACAGTTTACATGATTTAAATGAGCATACTGAATTTTTACTCGATTATATAATTAGAACTTTTAT
>JAUBOC010010050.1:0-10567 GCA_032275365.1 Anablepsoides cearensis | reverse complement strand
GAGAGAGAGAGAGAAAGAGAGAGAGAGAGAGAGTTCATTGTGTATCCTGAGAGGTACATATTCAAACAGCTGAAACAAACACTTTCAGTATATTTGACTAAAATGAATGATATTTTCAGAGTAAACCTTATAGCAGATGTTATCTTACTCATTGCAAAAATCTTTTTGACCAAACTTAGAGAAATGGGATTTATATCTGATGGTACTAATGGTTATTCTGAGCAAGAGCAGGTTTTAAGTGGATTACTGCTTTTTTTTTTTTTTAAATAACTCCTGTCTGGAAAATTAGATTTTGATTGAAGTAAAAGCTGTTTAAGTTCAGCCATTTTTATTTTTTACATTTGCATATTTAGTCGTTTAAAGCTGAAGTAATGGAGATAGAAAGTAAACTTATAAAACTCTTGTAATATCTAATAATAGGTGTTTCTAAATTGTTGTGGTGTTACGTTGGCTCGGTTGGTAGAGCTGTTGCCTCTCAGCAAAAAGGTTGCTGGATCAATTCCTGGCCAGGGACCTTTCTGCTGCCACCAGAGACCTTGAAAGATAGAAGCAGGTTAAGAGGATGGATTAAAACTGCATTTGAAGCAGCAGATTAAGCAGATAAATTAGTTGTAGCTCATATTTACTGACAAAAGATGCTATAAGTGGGTGTACCTTTATACAAGATATCTTATCATTTCTGCTGCAGTTTGCCTCAGAACCACTACTCCACCATGAAAAAATATTTTACAAAGAAGCAGTCTGTTTATAATGCTTCCAAATACTCATTCAAATGTTACAGAAAGAAGTGAAATATGAGTAATCAGGTCATAATTTAAAAAAGATGGTCTTTGTGCTATAGGGACGTCTGACAGAATGTAACTAAGAAGGGAAATAAACCCACATGATTACAGTCCAACTAAAAGCATTAAAGTGACTTGGTCTGGAATCTACACAAAGTCCTACTGAAAAGTTTTCCTGAAGGAATAAATCCAGCCAAACCTTTGAAATGTGGATTTGTTTTATGTTCGGCAGCAGCAGTCACGGTTATGAATATTGGAAAACATGATGTTCTGTTTGCTTCCAGCTGTTCCACTTTGAGCTTTGAAGGGTGCTGCTTAAAGTTTATGATGCATTTTGTTTTTCGGTTTTTTCATTTATTCACTGTAATATTTCACCCTCCTGAGTGCAAAAGTCAGAAAACATGTTCATCTTTTGCAGCAATATACGCAACTACAGGTTTATGGGATTCTAACAGTTTAAGTAACAGGAAGCTGATGGCTTACCTCATCTGAACTACTTTGTTCAATTTTTCCATAATGTTCCTGTTGGATAAAGGTAAGGTTTTATAAACTTTCACTGTACGCTCATTAAAGTTCAGCAGATTATTCTTTAGTGGTTAGGATTAGGTTGGGTTAGTTTGCTACTCGAAAAATGGAAACAAACAAAACAAAAATAAAATAAAAAAATATGTGCCTCAGTCATATATTATGTTAGGACTTTTGGTCAAAGTAACACTGCTCCTTCTCATTATAAGATGCTCTGGCTTTAAAGGTGGTGGGTGATGTGCATTTCTTCATGTAATGATAGGCCTTCAGTTATTTCTACATCTGCAGAAGCAGTTTTTTGATCTTGTTAAAGAAAAAACATGCTATTTTTTTTTTTAAATCATTGTTATTTTTTTTCACAAAGTTTTGTTTAAGCTCATCTGTGAACCCATCACTGAAAATAATTCTAGAAACTGTAAAGACGACTTAACTATAATTTGTATCAAATATCTATAAAATCTTCCCAAGTTCCTTAATTGAAAATTAAAGTATACCATGCATTAGACTGCGCAGTCATAATGCCTTTTGTATTGTAGAACTAAATGCTGTGTAGTTCTAAACACTCCATAAAAATCAGGTTGTGCTAAAGCCAAGGTTTGGAATAACTGGGTGTGTATAGGGTCATGTTTGCTAATTGGTGTACCAAGCAAAAAAATTGGATGGACTGAAGAGATGCAAAAAGGTAAAGTGTGTGGGGGTGAACACCTGGAGTTGGAAAAATGTGTCTTTTGTTCTTTCATCAAATGTGATTGCTCTTTGTTTTTCCAGGTCTATTTTTGTAAGGCTGGAACATGAAGGTAAACTTCCAAAAACTTAAAATTAGGCTTTTAAAAATGTATTAAACATTAAAGTATGCTAAACTTCAAGTTTGCTGAAAGTAAAAAAAAAATGACAAAGTAGAAACTTTTTACAATATTCTATAATTTATCTTTTTCAACTGGACTGGAAACTAGATAAACAGGAGAAGGAATAAACTGGTGCAACTTACTGAAGACGACGCCCACAACATGACTGCTGCAAAAGAATACAATTTTAAAGTTAAGTTTATATTGGTTCGTTTTGGACCACAGCTCAGAGATCCAGTTGGTTCTGGATCAAACAAGTCCACAGTGTTTAAGAATTAGAACCTCTTCAAGACCCTGCAGAGTGAAAGAGGAATATCTTGTCTTTGTGACATCATGTAACACCAGGAAATGTTTGTCTTTATACCCTAGTTGTCTGTCAAATAACCATGAGCAAAGTTCAAGATCTGTGAACAGAAGCAACCATCACTTGGTAAACTGGGGCCCAGTTAGAATCTGGAAGCAGAGCATGTTGGATTCCCTGGATTTTGGTTTTGGTGTAGATGACATTTTTCCAATAGACTATAACACGAGCTATTCCCTGAAAACCCAAGTTAATCAGTTTTAGATGTACATTAAATGAACTTTCTAAATGTCTCATGAAAACCTAGGTTTTCGTGAAATATGCTAACAGTTTTTCATTGCTTATTTGAAATGGATCTGGTGCTTTATTACCATCAGCTTGGAGTAAATGTCGCATTACTCTCACCTTCTAACTCACCAATTTTTCATATTCATCATTAGCTGAAATACAATTTTTGTTAAAGTTGATTTGCTGTGGCAACCACTTTTAATTAGGTTTACATGTACTTGTAATAGATTCTGAGTTTCATCATAATGCATCAGTTGCTTGATCTGCTGCCACTCATGGCTAACTGTTTCTGTTTACAGTCTGTGTTGCTGACATAACTTTTTGTTGAACAGGCATGTGATTTTTATAGCCAAAGCGTGAGCATTTTTTTTAGCTCATGTTCAGTTGATGACAAAGGCCTCATGTCTGTCATGAAAACCTTCACTCTCACTCCTGGAGTTACATGGAGGATGAGTGCTGTAATTTTTCCTTTGTGGTCAGGCTGTGGTGCTGCTGCTGCTGCTGCTGCTGCTGCTGCTGCTGCTGCTGCTGCTGCTGCTGCTGCTGCTGCTGCTGCTTATCCCCACAGCTGTAAAGCCTCATTGAGGACTGGGTCCTCTGTACCTCCTGTGCATAAAAACTGTCATGAAGTTAGAGACAAAGGACTGAAAGCTCCATTCGCTCGAATTGCCCTGAGCGTCACACACTTCCCGTTCTACCTTTTAAGGAGTGTCAACAAACTGTAAGAGTCTGGGGGAGATTTGGATCAGGAAAAGCACGGGAATGAGAGCTAAAAGAAGGCTGCAAGCCTTCCAACTATAACTAGTGTGTGACATCAGTCCACAACCAAATGATTCCTGACCTTTACTCTATAAACTCACAAACATGCATGTTTGCAATTTTTAGAGTGTGTTGGGAACATTAATTTGATTATGAGGGCCTGAAAATTGAAGAATTCTAACAGCATGTTGACTTATTCTTATAATCAAACACACTCCCTAAAGTGTTCAGATATTAAGAACTGGAGTTCTAGAAAAGTTAGAAACAGTTCATTTCTGACCAGATTGACACTAAGCTGATCCTGACCCAAATGAACGTGGAAAAATAAAACTTCTCCAGTCTAAAAAAAATGTCTTAAGTGGATCAACCAGTAATATGGGAGCATTGCTGTCAATTTTTGTTATACAAAAATCCACACAGAATTCTGTGGTCATTTGTAAAAGCAAATCCAGAGATCCTGAACCCTCGGACATCGCCAAACAACAAAGCATTGAACAGATAACTCTGCACTGCAATGCATTTTTAAAGTCAAATCTGCAGTTCATTTTGGTCTTGACCCCATTGTAATGAACTGTTCCTATGAACTGATGAGATTTAAACAGCCATCTACGACAGTTAAGATTGTGTTTCTGCAGAACACAATTTACAAAATTAAAAGTAAAATGTAATTTACCTGAAACCCTCTTTAAAAAGGCAAATACATTTTTTTTTCTTTTTCACAATTTTTGGATGTATTTCGATTGTTATAAAATGGATCATCCTGGAGGAAGGGTTTCACTGACTGACTGGGCGAAGAAAGGCAGCTGACAGATGCTGGCCAGTGTAGCAGGTGGGTTGTTTACAAAACTTGCGACCAAAAAATAAATAAATAAATAAATTAATAAATAAATAAATCCCCAAATTGACTATGAGGATAAGATGTCAAAATGAACAAAACTAAACTGAATGTCATATGCTCACAGCTGACCTGGTCCTCTCCTCCCAAACAATTGTTTTGCTCAAACAATTAAAGCCATTCAAACACAAGGGGCTCCAGTTCCACAGTAGAGAGGGTGTTATCAGGCCGAACCCTCCCCTCTCTCACTTGGCCTCCTGAATGTTTGGTTGAACTTAATTTCTCAAACAGGATTGATTTTCTTTAGCTTAATTGAACAATTTACTTTAATTCAACAAAGCATTTTTAAACCATGTCTGTGTCCATTTCCCTCTTTGTTACAATCCCTGAGCCAGATTGTTACGCCTTTAAATAAGATGTCCTGAGAGTTTTGACTCACCTTGTAGAATCCACCTAAACACATACAGTATTCCTCCAGTCAGCTTAAACTACCTGTGCAGCACAAACAGAGCTACACAGCTGTGGTGATTACAACTTTTTGTTTTAAGTTATGATTCTGTTTCTGTATCAGGTGAAGTATATTAGGTTTTCATTAGACGGCAAAGGTTGAGCAGCTGGTAACAGACAGACACAGGAAGCAGATTTACAAAAAGGTAACTGATTTATTCACAGTGAAGGGACAGCAGATCCAGATCTGTGACAAGGAGAAGCAGGTAAGAAATTGTAGGTGGAGGATTTATAGTTCAGGCAAGTAAATATTAAGAAGTCTTGATGTCAAGCAGTATAATATGAAAGCAGGTTATGAGTTACAACAATGTTTAATTTGACATTAATTATGTATTTTTGAATTGAATTATATAAATATTGAGACTGATATCAATGCTCATATCAAAACATCCTAAAGATACCATCCCTTTGTCGTGATCTGAGTCATTTTTTAAAAGTAGAATCTCCTGTCATGCAACATTTGAGGGAGCAGGAAGTGTCTGTGAAAGCCGTGGTATTTTACAGCTGCAGCAAACTGTAAACAACCTCCCAAACATACGCAGCAGCGTCACTTCTGAGACTGCTGAGAGGTTTCATTTCTCTCCCTCCCACTCGCTTTAAAATGCCCTCCTGTTCAAAGTCACATCTACGGCATTTACTGTGTCGTTCCCTGAAAACATCGCAAACCTTTGTTTACGCAACTTGTTTTTTTTTTTTTTTACAGCAATCCTCGTAATCGTGTCTCCGCTCAGCACTCCTGCTCCCAAAAATAGATGAAGGCTGTCAAGTGAGCGTGCAGGGTAAAACCAGCTCCTGCTGAAAATATTGACTCAAAGTTAACCACTTCATCCAATTAAGCGCTTCGATACAGATTCAGCTTTTAAAGGAAAAAAAAAAAACAGAAACGATGTTTATGTTTCTTCACATCTCAGCACATCTCGTCCTTCTTGATTCAAATTGAGCATTCTTTCGCTTAAGCACTTTCTAATTATTACATCCTCCCTGCTTATCTCCAGGTTAGTGTGGTGAGCTGGAATGTGTCCTCAAAAACAAAAAAACAAAAAAACAAACAAAAAGAGGTTTCCTAAAGAGGCCTCACTTCTCACCAGTCCTTGGAGGCCGAGAGGAGCAGCAGTACGGGAAGCAGAGCGTGACTCACCACTCTCACTGAAAAATATACAAATATTTGAAAGATTAAATCGTTGTTTTTTTTTAAATAAAGTTGAAGTGAGCAATGAATCAGACATGATGTCAACATTCTGACAACATCCTAATGAAGTGGAAAATTATGTTTGTGCTTGAAACAGTTACAAACTTTTTTTGTAAAATAACTATTGTTAAAAAAAAGGCAGCTGAAACTAAAATTAAAGCCTTGATGGAACACATCACCTTTAGATGAATATCGGTTTATGCTGGGAAATAATAAAGTTGTAGCTGTTTTGATTAAACTAACATTGTGCTCAATCTCAAGCAATATGTTGGGCTTCGTTTGTGTTGTTTTTTACTCTCAGATACTTTAGGTCAACATCTAAACTGAGTTTTAGACATTTTTGTGTTGGATAACATGGATTTCAAGGCTAGGTAGTCTCCAGCGTCATTCACCGTCGTCCATCTTGCCACAGTTAGCCACAGTTAGCGTCACTATGCTAACTGTATTTAGGTGAGTGATTTACACTAACAAAAACATGCTTACATTTCTGAGATTTTGACAGATTTACAAACGGGTTGGTTTATTATAAATGTTATTAACGTGGCTATGATGTGGGATAGTTAGAAATGTTGAAATAAAACAATTTAATTGTTGTGTGGTACAGTTCTGTGTTACTTTCAGAAATTATCACAGTTATCAGAACGATCCTATAGCTGCGTTTCCATTACAAATGTGCGCAAAACTTTGTCGATATTTTGTTAATGTTGAAAAAACACAGTTTCGCAGTTGCAGTGTTTCCATTAAGAAAGAAATGCTATCGAAATCACGCGTGAATACGCGTGTTCTCGCGATATTCACGTGGTGGACGTAAACAATCAAGCATGTTGCTACCACAGCACTAATGATCAGAGGAGACGTCTGCGTCTTATCGAGGCTTTCGAGCGACAAGCCCCTACTTGGGAGCGGATACGTATGTGGCGTTTTAGGAAAATTGTAGTCGGTGAGTTTACTACGTACTTTCTTTTACAACTTCAGCGATTTTACGACTACTTCCTGTTGTCTTTTTGACAGTAGAAACAGCCGGTTGTTGATCACGTGACTCCCGTGATGCGAAAAACGTTTTTCCATTGCAGTTTTGCAAAATACACCAATTTCGACACGGCTCAAAAAACACCTCATCCTAGTTAAAAAACATTTTGTTGAAAAACAGAAGTATTTTCAAAATTGACGTGTTTCCATTGAGCAAATTTATTTTCGAAATTCTAATTTGCGCATTTTCATGGTCAATGGAAATGCAGCTAATGGTAAACTATTCTCTTGTTGTTGTGAGAGCCAGCTAATATTCCAAAGTTTACCCAGTATTTTTACATTGGGAGCTCTTTGTTTTTAACTTAACTGAAGCTGCACGTGATTTACAAGCAGGCTGGTTTGTTAAAAACAAATCGCTGCTTTGTGTTTACAGACGTACATTTCCACAACATGCCTTAAGTATTGTGCAGCCTACAGATGCTCTAACAGCCGTCGCATCAAAACAAGAACCTGTGGGATCATTTTTCAAGCTCTGTGACAGTCAGTGTATTATTACTGTAATGAGGATAATCAGTAGTTATATTTTGGATCTTTGCACAATACAGGTCATGCTACATGACTGAGCTATGTGAGATAATAGTACTGATCCAAGGCTTTTTAGAATATATTGCAATAATTTAGGATTCAGTGTTTTTTTGTACACCATTTTTTTTTATCATTCTTTTAGTGTGAAAATGCACACCAAAAGTATGATAGCTTTGGTGTATATTTTTGTCCTTCCCTTAACAATAAAGAAGGAAAAAGTGGAAAATAATGACTTCATGTTTTTAAGGTTTCCCAAAACCAGAGAGAGGAGGAGGCAGTGGGAAGTTGCCCTGAGAAGGGACTTTTATTTTCCTTTAACAAGGCACTGCTCTGCATTGAACACTTCAGGTGGGACAACTTCGTCAGGACGGGACAAACTGTTCAGCTAAATGACGTCTTATATCAGTTTTTATAACAGTTTTTATTTTTCCAGTTTGTCTTTAAAGGGTGTATGTACCATTGGCCAACAAGAATTCAAGCTGTATGATTTATATTATATATAAATATAGGAATAAATGACAGACTTTAGTAGTTCTATCAGCAAGTGTAGGAATAAATAATGTGTTGTTTATTACAACACACTCTTATTTTCCAATAGTTTTCATTTTAGCTTGTAGCAACAAGAAGCACAACCACTTCTAGAAGCATTGAAGACGACCTGCAGATGGACGTGTCTCAGGATGAACCTGTCTGATGTGGTGAGTAATTGATAGGCTCATACGATCCACAAGTGAATATTGAATTGTTAAAAGGTAAAGGTTATTTAATTTCCACATTACTATTATTTATACTGTATATTTATAGATTTTGCCAAAGCAACAGGGAGCCAGAGGCCAAAGCAGTCCACTGACCAGCTCTACACACTGCCTGATGGCTGAGTCCTGAGGCTTTATACACTAAACTGAAGGAAGCCACAGCAGCAGTGAGGAAACTGCAGCTGGAGAAGTCTGATGCCTTGGCAAGAGAAAGCAGGGCCAAGAAAAACTATATAATATACGTACTACAAGAGGACTGGACACAAGTGTATATATATGATTTTATTAATAAAACACATCAGTCTTACTCAGATTTGTTGGGTGGTTGTTGGTTTATTGAAAAAAGGCAGATGTTGTCTTTGCATCTCTTTTGAAATTATTATATGTTTCCATTACTAGCTAACAATATTAACAAAGTCACAGTTAAATCCTAGAGTGTTTCTCTTTAGTCCTGGTTTTGTCCTGGTTTTCAGTCTGGTAAATTGTCATCCATTAAAAAATCTCAGTTCTGATTTAGGCTAATTTTAGTCAAAAAACTCACCTAAAATGTTTTCATCTTCATGTGTTGTGAGGGTGTATATGTACTTTTTTTATTTTGTTATGGAGCACTGTTATTACCTCCGCCAAGGGAGGAGGTAATGTTTTCGGTCGCGTAGCCTATGTCTGTCGGTACGTCGTTCGGTCATTCTGTCGGTCTGTGGACAAAATTACTGAAAAAATTGTGGACAGATTGTCATGGAATTTTTACCTCAAACACCTTTTTCTTTCTCATACACCAGTCAGCTGATCAGCTCGCGCGCTGCAGAGCGGACCTGGTGACAGGAAAAAAATCATCTCTGTGGTGCTTATTAATAACTAAACCATCTCAAATCAGACACATTTGGTCTCTGCCAGCTCTTGTGCCATTTTTCATTGCTCAGAATATAATCTGTAATCAGTCTCAGCTGCTACCAAACCAAAGTAGCACAATGTATCTGTAAAACTAACTGGTTTTGTGTGCTTGTAAGACCAGTTTTCTGTGGCAGCCGTCTTTTATCAATTCCAAAAAGTTGATCAATATAGATGTATGTCCAATATTTATATTTTGCAAGTTTCATTATAATTTGTTCAGTGGTTTATGCTTTTTTTTGCTAACAGACACACAAACACCTGCACATGTGGAAAATCATCTTGTTATAATAAAGTTAAAGTAAGCAGTTACATCAGATATGACATTTACATTGTGATCAAGGCTTAACAAGCATTCAAATGATGACAATGATTATAACAAATATTCTCAGTTGCAGAAATGACCACTGACAGAAAATCAGAAGTTGCTCCAACATAATGACTCATCATCTGGCTGACTTCAGAATCTTTTATTGATCTGATTCAGATCAGCCAAAAAGTGAAAAATGAGTTAGTCAGTGATTCGTTGTGTGACTCATTTATTCTAACTGCATTAGATTATTAACAAGGGAGAAACCTTTTGTTTTATACGAACAATAAATCTTTTTGATCTTTGTTTAATTCAGCAGCTCGTCAACACCAAGAGAGAAAACGCACCATGAATTGTGCCAAAAAAAAAACAAAAAAAAAACACCTGTGTTCACATTTTGTTTATATTTTTATGAATCTGGCCACAGATGAATAAAAAAATCTAACTTTGTAGGAGGGTTTGTTTGCAGATAAACCTGAGGTAAAATTAAATGAGACCTGTTGTGGAAAATGACTGTTTCTCATTGAGTGAATACAACTGATGGTTTTCTCAACATAAGATCAGCACAACAAACTTTAACCAAAAACAAAAAAATTATATTTTGTACATACACCTTCTGTTCCTGTCGTCTCTCTGCACGGCTGACCTCAGATAGCCTCCTGCACTTTCACTTTTCCACCACCTTTTATCATATTTTCTCTGTCCATATGAAACCAAGCACCTTCCTTCCTGTCTCTCCTCACTGTATTGGTCCACTCATCTGGAAACTTCAGGAGAGCTGAGTATGTGGGCTGCACGCATAAAATATTTGCCTTATCTTCTCTGCCAAACAGCTTATTGTGCTGTTCACACTTGTTTTGAGCTTCTGCTACCCCTGGGTGCTGACAATCAGGTCTGTAATTACTGACAAGAAGCATTGTTACAACAAAAAATAATCTACCAAACACACATTTTCGTGGTTTTGTGCTAAATAAATATAATATAATATAATATAATATAATATAATATAATATAATATAATATAATATA
>JAUBOC010009989.1:0-10570 GCA_032275365.1 Anablepsoides cearensis | reverse complement strand
TTCTACATGCTTTGCAAGTGGGAAAACCTGAAAAATCAACAGTGTATCAAATACTTGTTCTCCCCACTGTAGATGTAATAACATGACTAGTGTTAGTAGTATTGTGGTTAATTTTCTGCCTCAGGATTTAATAAAATAACTTTACAGTATTTTAATATCTTTTTTACAGGTTTGTTTTGTAGCTGTATGTTTGACTCTTTATTTGATTCCACAGAGACAGTCCAAGCCCAAGTCCGACTCCAAGTCTAAGTCCAGCCTCGCCCGGGTCTTTGAGTGAAACCATCAGTGAAAACCCAGAGGATAAAACAAGTACCAACAGTTACAATTCAAGTCTTTTCAAGTCACTTGAAACAGGACCTTTAAGTCTCTGCAGCTCCAGCTGGGAAACCAGCAGTTCTTCTTGGGACCCTCAGGTGGAACCGGTCTCTGCTGCCGTTAGCCCCGTCAGCGAGGAAGTAGCTGAGTCGCTAAAACGAATGCCAGATCCGGCACGGCTGCGAAACATCAAGAGTGGAGCTGAAACCATCAAAAGAGCTCTGCTCAGATGTAGCACACTGAGAAAACAGCTGAAAGCAGAAAAAACGAGGCTGACTCCAGTTTTAGGGAGGAAGAACACAGAGGAGAGCTTCGACTCGGCAGCGAAGGACCAGAGTTCAGCCTGTGGAACAGATCCATCACTGAGCTACAACTCTCCTGGATGGTCCTGGATGCAGTCAAAGGATGACGTCACCAATTTATAGTTTTGAGATTTTTTTTTTCTTTTCAGTAAATGCCATAAAGTGTAAACTTCCCAAGACACGAGATGGACGCATGGGAGTGTCCTGCCAGAGTGATGCTGTTTAACGTGACGAGTGTCCTCTGTGTTAATTCACTCTGAGCTTCTTTAGGATTGGTTTGGTGGCTTTCTGTGTGACTGTGTGTGTCAGACGTTGTGAACAAAATTAAATAACTAAAGCTGAAAATGTTGAAGCCAATGCAACTGGTTGAGAAAACACTGCAGAGATTTTGGAGTTATATGCCTTTTTCTTTTGTTCTCCATCTTGTTGTTTTGTTTCCATAAAATCTCTTGCAAAAACACGTTGTGTAATGTTTTCCTCTTTCAGAGAGACGTTAGCTGATGGGACTGAAGGTCCACAAATTAAATTTAAACATTGCTCCAGTTTCCTCTCTGCATCTATCACATAAAACTTATCTGCAACGCAAAGAAATAATTACTTTCTTTGCAAAAGAACAAATAGTTAACCTTTTTTGTTGCTTGTTCGGTGCTTTTATGATCATTATTTTAGGCAGATGTGACTGTGTTTTTCTTCTTTTGGCTGCTCCCTTCTTCGGGGGCTGCCACAGCAAGCTAACTCGAATCAAAACTCGTCAAATATTTTTATGTTGGATGCTCTTCCTGATGCAACCACAGATCACTGAGCTTCAACAGACTCTTTGAGGAGCAGAAGGCTGGCCAGGAGCGGAGCCAAAATTAGCATTAGCAGTTAGCTTAATTTGGTATTCGCATCAACAATCAGGATGTGATCATTCTTCGCTACTCCACAGTAAATTTCATCAATAAGTTCCAAAATGGCAAAAAAAAAGTTCCAAAATGTCTGAATTTTAACCTTTTAAAGTTAACTGTGGTGGCCATCTTGAATTTTTGAAGTTAGAATTTGGTAAAGATTGTTATTGGCAACTTCTACACTAATCGTCTGCTTTGTATGTCTAAAAATGACTGAATAATAAGACCTGACTAGCATTTAGCATGTTTATTTTTATTGTTTTTAGCTACAATCAGAAACTTTTAGCTTCATATTCTTAAAAAGCCATTTGGTTTAAGTCGTGGTGCCCACCTTGAATTTTCAAATGCAGAGTGCTTTTTCTTTATTTATAGAAATAAAGAAGAAATTAAGAAGAAAAAAACCACCCGTCACCACTGTGCCACCCTGTGCAAAAAAGGCTAGCTCCACCCCTGGGGCTGCCATTTCAGGCAGCAGCTGGGGGGATGAAGGCCTCACTTATAGGAGCCCAGGGTGGGGCACATGAGGGTGGAGGTATCAACATTTTTGTTGTTGATTTGGAAATTCAAGCTGGCAGCTTTTTACAGGCTCACTTTCCCTAATATCTGTGCCACGACTTCCCCATGGTCAATGTACATTAATACTCTGTTTGCTTATTAAACAGACAAATAACTCTTGTTATTGTGAAACTTTTGGTTTAAAAAAATGCATTTTTAGTCTTTCTTGACAGATCATGTATTGTCTGTTTATCACATCGTTTGACCTGAAAAAACAAGTCAAAAACAAGTTTAGGCCCCTTTTTGTCACAAAGCACTCTCTTTTATAACAGGAATATGAAGATTAACTGACTTGTATTGATTGAAAGGCTGCTTGCATGCAGAATGTGTTTGAGTGGAGCAGCTGGTCACTGACTGATGCAGGATTAGGATTAAATCTAGATGCATCTGTTTTAAGGTGAGTGGGTGGCAGTGGCCGAGCAGCTGTCTTGAGACTGTAAATATTTTGTGTTGTTTTGAGCAAGGCACTTATTTTTAAATAGCTACTCACTGCACCATTTGTGTGCAACGCACATGTGTGATGAGTCACACTTGATGAAGAGACTGGAGCTGTATGATGGTGTCAGCGGGAGGAATAGGAGGGGGCTCAGCACGCATCCTTGGGGTGTCCCCATTTTCAGTGCGATGTGTTTCTGCCGACCCGTACTGCCTGTGGTCTCCTGGTCAGGAGGTATAACAGTTGCACTTCAAGGTGTTCTGGCCCAGGCTGACCAGTTTGAGGGGGATGATGGTGTTGAACACAGAGCTGAAGTCACTGAACATTCTTACGTATGAGTCTATTTTCTTTAGATGTGTGAGTGCTGTGTAGAGGGTAGTGGAGATGGCCTCATCAGTTGAGCGGTTAGCTTGATGTACAAACTGGAAGGGGTTTAGTGTGGCAGGAAGTATAAACTGAATGTGTTGCATGACCAACCATTTGAAGCACATCATGAGGACAGGGATGATGGTGGTCACTTTGAAGCATGTAGGGATGATGGTTTGACTCAGCGAAATGTTAAAGACGTCTCTCAGCACAAGGCTAGGTATGTTGTGGTGCCTAGTAGCTTGCTGAATGATCTCCTCACACTGGAAGGTTTTTGTAAGCTCCTCTCTAGCCAAATACATTTAACTATTACGAAAATAAAATGTCTTTAGGGAAAAAAACAAACAGACGTAGAATCTATCTGCTGTAGACTCGTGTGTCTGGTCAGATGAAACCAAAATCCAAATATTTGGCCACAATGCAAAACGATATGTTTGGCGTAAAAGCAACACAGCTCATCACCCTGAACACACCATCCCCCCTGTTCAACATGGTGGTGGCAGCATCATGGTTTGGGCCTGCTTTTCTTCAGCAGGGACATGGAAGATGGATGGAGCCAAATACAGGACCATTCTGGAAGAAAACCTGTTGGAGTCTGCAAAAGACCTGAGACTGTGACAGAGATTTATCTTCCAACAAGACAATGATCCAAAACATAAAGCAAAATCTACAATGGAATGGTTCACAAATAAACATATCCAGGGGTTAGAATGGCCAAGTCAAAGTCCAGACCTGAATCCAATCAAGAATCTGTGGAGAGAGCTGAAAATTTCTGTTCACAAATGTTCTCCATCCATGCTGAGCTGAGCTGGAGGACGTCGCACCGCTACAGCAGGAGGGAGGGAAACGTTATTGCGACACAACATTTCAGTTACATACAAGAAAATATTTTACTTTATTATGGTACGCTTATTAAAAATGTGCTTGAGCCTGAACCGACCCGACCTTCAAGCATGTACTTTCAGGTAGAGCTTGGGCAATAAATCTAAACTCTACCCTGGACAGGTCTTCAGTCCCTCACAGGGACATAGAGGCAAACAAAACAATAATCACCTGGGACAATTTAGATATACCAGTTTATCTAAAGGCCTATTCACACTATTAGACAACTTTGGACAGTTTATGCTAGTTTTGTCTGACACGCTGAAGACGGAAAAATAAAAATCAACTGGGAGCCTCTTTTGGACATACACTGCGTTGGTAAATACATAATCTACAAGTAACTTAAACATAACTTATACAAGTGTGTGACAGTATGTTTTTGACTGGAGTCTCTGGAGCTTTTATTACATAAGTGATATTTATAAAGGTTAGAGTTATTTTGAGGTTTTACAAAGTCAATAATGTTTAGGCTTTACAAAGAGGTTGTGGTTTGAAAATTCTATAGTTAATAGTAGGAATAGAGTGAAAGTGTGTCTTCTTAGCTGCCTTTAGGTGAAAGCAGGGGGCATCTGGACAGGTCTCCAGTCCATCAGACACAGACAATGACACAAACATTAAATGTAAATTATTTGTTGATCAACATTTTCACCTTACACTGTACATATTACCCTTAATTTTATTGTTTCTGTGCTTCAACTGCAAGTTATGTGAATTTCATATTTTTTATTATTTTTTTTTTATTTCTTCTTTATACATACATACATAGCGAGTCGAACGGTTTCTTCTCATCCTAAGAATTTCATTGCATTGTTGACTTTTGTTAAATGGACTGTACTTATATAGCGCCTTTCTACCCATCCAAGGCACTCAAAGCGCTTTACACTACAATCTGTGTCCTCATTTACCCATTCACACAGCACTCTATCAGGTCTACAAAGCTAACATATACAATCATCTATTGAGACTAATCAGTGCCAATCACGATGGGACACACCTCAGAGGCATCAGGGGTTAAGTATCTTGCTCAAGGACACAACAACTGGACAGCTGGATGGGGGATCGAACCGGTTTCAGGACGACTCCCCTAACCACTCTGCCACAGCCGCCCCCATGTTAACCTGCATATGATCAATAAATGAATCCTGAAACAACTATCCACATTTCAAGTCGCATGGAAGAGTTTCAAAACAGATTCAAACTGAGAACTCTGGCCTCAAATCTTTCTGTTGCTGCACAGAGTTCAAATTACTTAATAAAAAATAATTTATCATATTTGCTACAATAAATATTGTGATGAGTTTTTAACATTCAGATATAGTCAGTCATGGGCGTACCCAGGATTTTGAGGTGGGGTGTTCTTTTTTGAGAAAAGTGGACCTTTTTAAGATTAGGGTATGAGGTCTGCTTAGGGCAACGTCTTGGGTGCGGTGGGGTGGAGGGGGGAGGGGGGGTAGCTCTTGCATTTTAAGGGTTTTCATAGGGTTAAGATTAATTCTGATGTACATTTTCTGCTGCAAAGTCTTAAGTTTTGTGTAGTTTAATATTAAAATGTTTATGTAGTACATAGTACATACTTTGATATTCATAATATGATTGTTTTATGTTTTCGAGTGAATTTTCCCAACTGAAATTTGTTAAAATTTAAGGGGGAAAAAATACTTAAAGTGTGTGATCTAATTATTTCCGAGGGCACTCAAAGGCATCATCGCGAGGGTCTAATGACGCAACGCGTTTACATTGAAACCAGGAAGTGAATGTTTTGTTTTTAGCGAAGGTATGGGCGGCTTTTCAGGTGGACACGGTGAGATGTAATGGTTCGGACAGTCCAGACAGAACCATGGAGGTTTGTTTTCTGCGAGGTCTCCTCTTCCTGGTCCTGACAGCTTGGACGTCAGCAGACGGTGGGTGTTTTAACCAGGTTTAACCGCTGTTATTAGCATCTTAGCTAACTGTTGTAGTTTTCTGGTTTAACTCTCGCCTCAGGGACAAATGAACGCGTCAACTTGTCTGCATGCTGTGAAATACCTGTGACTCTCAAGCTTTTTTTCTTGTAAACTATAAAGGATTTTATTTTTATGTTTATTCCACTGCTATAATATGAAGAAATCCCAACGTGCTGAATAAATAGTTACATTTACTCTTCTTATCTCTGTTGCCTCTGAAGGTAATTGCTTTAGTGCATATTAAATTATTTTACTCAGAAATATAGTTTGACTTTTTTGTACAACAACTATAATTTCAAATGAGGTATGAAAATGTTTGGTTTGTTCCACTATAAAAGTAACTCATAATACAGCATTATTTCAGCATAAAAATAGGCATATACTTAAGTTTTTTTTTTTGTTTGTTTGTTTTTTTTTTTTCTCGTTTGTGAAATTTTGTAATTCACATTTTAAAACTTACACTTTTGGATAGTAGTAAATTAAAATCCCCTCAAATCCTGTGTATTATCTTTTTCTTCTGGTTTGACGAAAGCATTTTTAACACAAAAATCCCTCATCCTAAAATGCTTCATTGTTATTTTTACCTGTCAATTCTGCTACACTGACAGAAAAGCAAACAGCTGATGTTGTTACTGGACCAAACTTTTCCTCCTACAGATGGACAGGTGACCTTTGTATCAGAGCTTTTGTCAAAGCCGGCTCAGAAGCTGTCCAAGTACGGCTGGTACGCCAACGTCAGGCTGCAGAGGTTCCAGATACCCGAGGAGACCGCCGTCGCTCGCTGGTTGTTCTCGGTGAAAAAAGGCCACACATTCAACTGTGGACAACACAACGTCACCATGTAAGACACGAAGCTCTCCACCATCCAAACATCTTCATCTCCTGACTTTCACTCTTCCTCTTTTATTTCCAACTCAACATTTCTTGTTCTGCAGACATCTCCGATGGGGTGCCCCTCCAGTCATAAACCCGACAGGCTCAGTGTTTCCCAACGCAACACTCTGGAGCTCCAGTTTCTCTCTGATTCTCCCAGTGACCTCACAGAGCTCCACAACCTTTAACCTCTCAGACCCGGCTCCAGGTGTTTGGTTCGTCGCGGCTCACTTACCTGAAGATGACCGACGCATCGAACAAAAGGTTTGTTCAGATATTTTTCTTACAGTTTTGTTTCTCTTTTTTTTATGGTCCACTGCCTCAAGGGGAAGGTTGACATTAATGTTTTTACCTGTATGTATCTATTCATTACTATCATATTTTAATAAAACTTTGGATAGTCAAATGGTTAACTTTCAAAGTCCACCAAAATTTATAAGTTATAACCCAGGGAAATTTACAGATATTAACCAAAAAGTGGCATAACTGTCATTAAGACTGATCCTCAACACAAATATTTAGATGGTTAACAAATGTTTAAAATCTGTATTTAGTCCTAATATCTTATTACTCCTAAATTGTTCAGAATCAACCTTGCTGGTTTGTTTAACAAAACACATTCACAAATAATTAGCTTCTTAATTCAACCCATATCAAGATGGCCGCCACAACAACTGACCCCAAAAAAAGCACAAAAATGGCTTTATTTCATTCAATTTCTAGATATTGATCTTTAATTTAGTGTGTTTGTAGCTAGACAGCAAAAACGCCAGTGTTAATTTAACACCCACAGTGTTAATTTCAACACTAACAGTGTTGAAACACTCGCTGGTGTTAAAATAACATTTGTGAAAGTGTTAAATTTTAACACCCATTTTTTTGTTAATATAACACCAGCTAGTGTTTAATATTCATCAATATTGGGTGTCACATTAACATTTCAACAGTGTTAAAATATATTGTTAAAAGTAAAACCCGTGTATTATTATTATTAACAAATTAAATTTGGTGTTAAAAAGTTTAACAGACACCACAAGGTGTCAATACACCATAAATTTGAGAATAAATTTAACACTCAGAGTTAAAATCAAACTCTTTGTAGTGTTGTATTAACACTGCTCAGTACTTAATAGAAAAGTATCATGAAGTCGACCTTCATACAACAGGAAGTACCTCTCACTCATGGTGTTGATTTATGACCAATAACACAAACTTAAACTTAAACTTGAAGAACTAATCAACCTGAAGAAGACAACTAACCAGAAACAACTAATTTTTACTCTCATGAACTTCTTTAAACGTAGAAACTCATCATTTCTACCAGATTACCCAGCATTCCTTGCTGAGAAAATACTGCTCTGTCTGACATGAGGTGGAAGAGGGCGGGGCTTTTCAGAATACTTCTTTCAACACTGCATGGTGTCATATAACAACACTGTTAAGTATAAGACTTAACAGTGGGCGGAGCTTATTTAACACTGTCCAGTGTTGAAACAACACTGAGGAACACCAACACTGGGTGTCAGTTTACTCAGAAAGGACACTGGGGAGAGTTAGATCAACACTCAAAAGTTTAACACTGACATTTTAACACTTTGGTTTTTGCTGTGTAGGAGTTGATGGATTTTATTAAAAAGTTTTATAAAACAACGATACGTTGAACACATTTGATTCACTTTTGAAATCAATCAGATTCAAGATGGTCCTCACAGCTGGATCACATAAATGTCTATAACTCCGTTTCACAGTTAATGAGCTAATATTTGATGTTTTACCAAATTAAAATCAAGAGAAAAATTCTGCGTCCGTCTTTTCATTCTCAGCACCAATGGTGACCACAACTAATCAAAATGTTGGCTTTTCTAATTTGTGATCCGCTAGCTAAAGAGTTACCTTTGCTAATGCTAAATGGTAAAATTGAAAAATATAGTTAGTGAAAGATAATGCTAATTTAAAACTGAAGTGGGACTCGAGGCTTTATATTGAACACGGTTACCTTTCTCTTATCAACCCCCAACTGGAAATGATTCCAAGAAGACCTTCTGACTCCATCAGTTTACAGCCAGTATCAGAGACTTTAACATAGCTGACAAAGACTTCACAATGTTTTTGAATGGGACAATTGGTTCTTCATGGTAAACAGTCAGAAACAGGAACAAATAATTCTGACAAATTTACCCCGAATCCTTTGACTTATTGACAAAATTAATCAAAAAGTTATTTCTACTATTAGCTGATTAGGGAAACTGAGCCCACCACTGTTCAGTAATATTTTAATGTTAAAGTGCCTGTGACATGCATATTCTTCAAGTACAAAAAGTCAAAGAAAACATCTTTATATTTAAGTAACCTGACATAATACGTGCAATTTTGCCCATTTTTGTCACATACATGGCATATTTTCTTTTGAACTTGGCTCAGCAAAAGTGAAACAGGAAGTGACATCAAAGGGGTAATATTTAAGAAAAGGAACTCTCTGGTCTTTGTTTATTGAAACAATATTATTTAAACGCTAACTGCTCTCATCTGTCCCGGATAGTGACGCAAATTAAATTAAAGAAATATCAAATTCTTCTCTACAGTCTTTGTTGTTAGCCAATAACACTCAGTTCACATGCAGACATTCCCCTTTGATGTCACTTTCTGTTATTTTACATGCAAATATCTCAACGTTCATCCCAGCGGTGTGAAAATTGTTTTCTAGTTTGCTATTAATGTTGTCTTTCCAAAAATACATTCATATTTATCACAAAAAATTTGATGTCACAGGCACTTTAACCCTCCTCTTTCAGCTCTTACTGTAATTACGACCCTGCAGCATTTTCAGATCATGTTTTGTTAAATTAGGTCATATTTGATGTAAGCAAAATGCACGTGACTTAAACTGAACATAATGTCAGATATAAACTAAAGTTACTTTCACTTTGCAGTAGTTTTTGTTTTACAGAGCACACCTTTGATTCCTAATTAAACAGAACAGCTTATTTTAGACACTTCAGAATTAACACGCTTCTTGATTTGTTTTTTTATTTTTCCACCGCTTAAGCTTTCCTGTTTTTGTTTCAGGAACAATCCAAGCGGAGTCACTTGGGAACTAAATATTAGTGGGTAAAAAGGGTGACACACCTTTGGGGGGGGGGGGGGGGAGTTGGGGGGGTTGCTTTGTGATTTAAAGGATCTGGATGAAATGAAGACTTCTGAGAGTAACAAATGTTGCTGCAGGGGAAGAACATGGGTGTTATTCAACACTCCATCAGTGCTCTGTTACAGTTAAATAGATGAATGAGTACAATAACCTTAAAATAGCAGGATTGTTATATTTAAAATTAGGGTAAAAAAAACACTGTTGCTGTGCAGATAAACTGTTCTAGCAATGCTGACATTTAAAGTTCCCTTTTTAAACCAACCCGTTGAACCAGACAGATTGTTTTGTATGTTGCTTAACAGTTGCCACTGAAATCCCTAAAAGCCTTTCAACATTTTTTTATTTGTTGCAAGCGTGCCAAACTAAAGGTAAGAAGTTGTCTGACACCCTAGTTTTCAAAATAAAAGCCCCTGGTAGTATCTGGAAATGTGTAAAGGCAGAAACTGCATCATTTTTGCCCACCGGTGGAACAAAGACTGTTGAGAAGTTAGGATGAATTTAAAAAGCTGTGGTGTGATCACCAGACTGGTGCTGCCGATGATTTACATTTACTCTGTTAGTTTATTATGTTAAATGTAGCACTTAAACGTGTATATGTACCTACATGTTACTTGAATATTACGGTTTTAGACTGAAGACACTTTTGACATGTTTACCTGCTGCAGTGAAGCTACCAACGAGTTGTACGTGGGATTACGTTGTTTAAAATCCAAATAAATCTCACCTCGTGGGAACATCAAACCTTGTTTTTTTTTTTTTTGAGCGTAAAAAATCCAGTCTCAAAAACATGCGCAGCCATTGTCCAGAAAATTGATGTTAACAGTTCTTTCTGTGCGGCCCTCAGCCTTGCTTCAAAACCAGATTCC
>JAUBOC010009437.1:0-10599 GCA_032275365.1 Anablepsoides cearensis | reverse complement strand
CACCTAATAAAAGACTATACAATGTGTAGTGTCTTTAAAAGTCAGTAGTACACAACCCCAATAAATTTCTTCAAGATATCAGGTTATTACATTACATTTTCAAGATTTGGCCAAAACCACTACAACTCTGTCATGAGATAATTAAAAAATCTCTAAAATTAAAGGTGTCAAACATTCTGCCTTCAAGGAATGTTAGGCCTTTATTTATATCAACCTCTCAGCTAATGACAGTTGAACAAAGCTCCTTCAACCATTAAAAGAAATAAGCTACTGCAGAAAAAACAAAATGTAGAAAGCAAAATAACTTCCCACTGTAGAAACCATTGAAGTAAATTTCAGCTGCTGGTCATAAAAGGAAAATTTTATTTACATTTATTTAAAACTAAAATAAATCCTTACTAAACAAGCACATAGTTCAACTTCAAGGCCTGTAAAATCCCTCTGTTAATTCCTGCTCAGAACCATTCATGTTAAATAGTTTGAAAATAGTGCAGCTCTGATCTTAATATCTATGGAATCTTTTAACATGCCTTCTCAGCCTTTTAGGTCAATTATGCTTCACACATAACAACTCTGCTGACTGGTGTGAGGACTAAAATGGTGTTTAATTAACGTTAAATGCGCTCTGCCTTTGATCCCAGTCCAAGTTAATATTTCAGCAAAAATCCACACCAAAGCACCATGCATTTGTTTGTTATCCCTGTGGATAAAAAGGTCAATGATTACATGCAAATTGTACATTAAACTTCATTCACCTTTAGCAAAAATAAAGAACATTAAGCATTTTAAAACCAAACACTAAATGTAAAACACACAGTGTCTTCACTACAATCAAGAAAGCAAAAAGAGAATTTTTTTACAATAGTAAAACACTGAGATAAAAAAAATGTTTTCTGTGAATATTCCTTTTATAAAACCTGACAAGATGTTCTCCAAGTTTCAAATTGGCACTAAGATTTGATGTAATGCTGTTTGGTTTAGTACAAACATTTTTCCATTTTCATTTTGTTGGAAACTGGATTTGACAATCCAGGTTTGTTGTGTCTTCTGAACTTCTAACAGAGAAAATAATCCTTTATAATTTTTAACAGACCTAAAAAGTTCATGTTTTGTTGTTGTTGCTCAGATTGACTGTGAAAGAGCCAAACACATTTATTGAACATTTTTTGTTTTTATTTTGTCTTTATCCTCCAAACAGTCTTTTAAGCTTTTTTTTTTAACTTTGAATTGTTCCTGATTGCTTGGGTTCGTGAACACAAAACTACCAGAGAGCTCAGAGACATCCCAGTTTGTTTTAAAATGTGAACAAATAAAAGCCTTTTTTTTATTTAGCTTATAGGTTCTAACTGGGGCCTGATTTACTATTCTCAGATCTATTACTGTGCTCAAATGATAACAGGTCAAAAGGTGGTGCGGATGCCCGTATTAAAGTGAGGACTTTGCGTGTGTTACTGGCAGTCACCATAGAGACAGGAAGTCTCCATGTTGGATTAGGAAAATGATCTAGATGCAAAAAAATGCAGTTTTCCAATAGGAGACATAACTTGGCTTCTATTTGTGATTGGCTCAATATAATATACATGTCTTCCTATGTTTATCTGTATACTGACATTCAGAGAAAAAAAAACAAAGAATCTGTAGTACTCTCACACAATACCACAGAGCGGGGTTATAGGGCGAAGTGGGGTGGAGCAGATAACGGCATCTGTGGCGAAGCAGGTACAATTATCACAGCTACTTTGCACCTCCCTAGCAAAAATGTTAAATATAAATGTGAAACAGCAACCACAATCAGTTTCAAGTTTGATAAATAACATTTTGAGTGCTAAATGATTGCATTTGTATATCCTCCCAATATTTTGCACGTTCTGATAATCGTCATATATTCTGCATATTTATGAAAGCCAACATGCTAAATGGATTGCCTCTGCTAATTGGTCATTGGACAGATGCAATCATCTGTGCACATGGTTAGTACATCAGGTTTGTGCATGCTACATACATGTCAAACCATTTGGATGCTTACCTGTATCTGACCCTCAAAACTCTGTAGTGTTTATAACACTTTTTTATGTCCTACAGATAGTAGCTATGTTTTCATCAATGTTTTTTATGCACATTTTGAAGTATTCGAAAAAGTGGACGAAAAAGGCAAAATTCGCAAAACATCCTCAATTTTGCCAAACAGTTTATACGCTCGCTTGAGTTGGTTTTTGGATTTTCCTAAAAAGAGTTAATGGTGGAAAAAGGGTTAGATAGAAACACATTTGCTGAATAAGCTCAATCAGCTGTCCAATAATTGTAACGGCTGCAGCTGGACCCTGTCAGCGTCTTCTCGAATATAACGTGATTAGAATTGCATTTTTTTCTCTGTCTCCAGACAGCATGTAACATCGCCAATACTAGTTGACATGACAACATATTTACAACTTTCCCGATAGTAGCAACACATTCCTGAAAACGTCTCTCCATTGTCCTGAAATGTGTAGTCCCTGTGAGTTGGGACTTTGCTTACTGTTTACTACAGCCATGCATAACGTCAGCGTCTGACGTAATTACACTTTGCACGGCCTGGTTGATTCACTCCAAGCCAGTTGAAACGCGTCTGATGCCCATTTTTTTTTGCAACATTTTAAAAGTTTGCTCAAAATGCGCATTAAACTACTGACACGTAAAATAAATTAGTAGCTGAGTTTCATAATAAAAATGGTGAGATTTTAAAAAATAGTGAGATTGCCCTGTATGTCTGTATGCCTGCACAATGGGAAAAAAAGGCAAGTAATTTATGGACAATCCATACAACTTGACATGTATGAATGCCATCAAGTTTCAGGACCAAACTGTGCTGATGACCGAACCCAAGACAAACCCTCTAATAAAATGCAGAGTCTATGTTCAATATCAAAAGGATGTGTTTTTGTTCATTGATACTCTGAATATTCAGTTGACAGATTAATCCGACCAGTTATTTGCTAATTAAAGGTTGGTAAATAGATAATAAATTACGAGATATCTGCAGCGTTGCTGTGTCTGCTGCTGGACATGCTTGTTTGGACATTTAATTAGCTCGTACCTTCTGTAAAGATTTCCTTTGGCACAGACAATGCACATCCAATAATGTTTTAATCTTTAGCTTTATCAGTCTGTTTCATTTGTCCACACATCATAAATAAAATGACATGATAGCTGCAAAATGATTTAACATTCTTTGTTCATAAGCCTAATAAAACTTGCCAAAGCAAATTCTGAGGGATGGCATTTCAAAGACTTATGGAAATGAATAAACAAACTCTAAAACTGATTTATTTGTCTTACTGCAATGTTACTTTCACATCTTTCTGTTAAATATCAAACTCCAGTCACAGTAAGCTCATTAGTGCCTCGTCTTGTTTATTTAATCTCTTTAGCAACTGAAGTGTGAAGACACGTTGTTCTTTTATGGGAGCCTAAACCATAGCATCAAGGTTTTGTAATGATCAAATAAACAAGAAATAACATAATAATTAGCACTTTGTTTGGTTTGGTTCAGTGTAATTCAACAATTAAAGCTGGGCTTTTTATTGTCCGTCACCAAAATGAGAGGATGGATGATGTTTCTGACTGTGTGAGATTGTATGTTTTTCTGTTACTAAACATTTGCCTAAACATCTCCTCAAAATGCTGGCCCCTCGTGGCAAAACTGTCTCCATTTAAAATGATGGTCTATGTCAGGAGTGCGGCATAAGCTGATTTTTTATGTCGAAGTCCTAAGAAAATAAGACTCCTTATATCAAATGTAAAATTTATGGTTACATTTTTTGTGTTCCTTAAAAAAGTTGAAAACATTTGCTAAGCGATTGTTTTTGGAAGGAGTTGAAATGATGCAAAGCCTTTAATTTCCGTTTTTCCACATTAGCACATATGATGATATCAGAGAGCTCATCACATTTTAAACCTAGCCTCACCTCTGTTACCTTAAAAGCTTCTGATTTGAAGTTAAAGAGGTAAAGAAAGTAACGCAGCTCTTCTTTTTTTGGCTGCTCCACATACAGGGGATCGACACAGCGAGACATCTACATTTAAGTCACATAAAAACTCCCTGAACGTTATAAACCAGTTTTACTACAATAGTTAACAAGATGATGAGCCTAACTTTTAAGTAACTTTTGAAGCAACCCTTGTATGTAGAATTTATTTTATAGTAACAAATAATCTAATTCAAAACTACAAGAACTGCAGTGAAAACAAATATATTACTCTGTCTGTGATGTCAAGTGAGTAAACAGTGTTATTCTATTTTCTATTGAACTAACCTTAAAGCACAGATTTTGCTTTAATGATAACTTAGAATATTGATCAAATTTTAGGTATATACATGTCAAATGTATTTCTTGTGGAAAATCCCATTTCCTACATGTGATTACTGGCTGATATGTGCCAAGTTCCTGAATTTGTGCACAGCTCCTTTACACCTAATACATATGCAAACTCTCACAAATGAAGTTATCTCCTATTTTTGTAAATGATAATTGGATAAAACAGCAACATGCTGTGGAGAAGTTGGAATAATTGCGCATAGATATCTGGATGTTATCAAGATGAAAAATTACTGTTTTTTTTGGTGAAAACAGTTTCCTGTTAAAATAAAATCTTTTTGCCCAAACCAACCTCAGTTTAGTAGAGAACGTGTTCAAAACCAAATGTCCAGATTTAGAGCTTTGAAAGTTTAAATGCTGCAGTGTTTATTTTTTTTACCAGTTTAAATCAGAGCTGCAAATGATGCATTTATTGGACCAATGTAAAGTTATAGTGTAACACATTCTCACATTGACAGGAGGGGCTTTTCTGGGTTTGCGCCATATAGGGTCTTTGGGTTGGGGTCTGTAGTTAATATTAGGGATCAGGATTACTGGTTAATTTTAGGCAGTGAGGTCAGGGATAGGATGTCTAAGGATAATAGAAGTTAGGTTCAGCGTTTGGGACGGTTAGTTGTCATACATTTTCTACACTTTTCAAAAATATGACAATGGGCTCCTCCTCCTTATTCTCATCTCGTTAATGACTGACACGAGGGGGTTACCTGACACATCAAAACCGGACGAAGAGGGAACCTTGACCACGCATCAATATGCGACGAGTCGGGAGTGAGAATGGGCTGGTTATTGAGAAACTTAGTGAAGAAAAATTTCAATATTTAAAGGGACAATTAACGAGCTTTTGTGCCACTTGGCCACATAGTCAGTTTAATATAGTTTTGGGTCTAGAACATAGAACATAGAACGTAGAGCTCAGTCTGCAGCCGAACCCACACCCCACGGAGCATCCCTCCCCTGAAGTATTGTTGTGAAGATGTGCTGAAGTGGGAGTGTCCCAAACAGTATAGGAGGGTTTTAAAAAGACAAAGGCCAATTTCAAAATGACTGATTCAAAGTCAGGTTTATTTTCACAACAGCAGAGGGTAACATAATTACTTAATTATGGTGTAGAATTGAAGTATATGCCTGTAAAACACATACTATCCCTTCTTTAAAAACAAAAACATGGTTATACCAATTGTTACATACAATCTACTGATTAGAGACAATCCAAATTGTTTAAACAGCTCCTTACAACGAATTATGGGAACTGGGTTGTGGACACTTAAGAGCCATTTGTAGTTTTATATTTTTACTCCTTGTAAAATCTATATTATTTTCCTCCATAACCACAAGGATAATACTGTAGCTCCTTTGCTTTTTCACGGAAAACAGGCAGAACAGTAGTGTACAGCAGCTCAGGGGGAAAGGGGGAGGATTGGGTTCAGCCTAACAAAATACACAGTACCACTCAGGTGAGGCAGTGATGTATGTCCCTACCTGATGATGTAACTCGTTCAGAATCCAAACAACTCATTTAAATGGCTCTGTGAAACAAACGGCTCGTCAAGATCCGGATCCGCTCAAAGAGTCCTTCGTCCCACCACTACTACTGATACCCTAGACATGTCATCAGTGATTGTTCCCAGCATCAGAACCACTCTCCCACGCAACTCAGTTGAGAGTAAACAATGATCTGAAACATACATTTCAAACATGAATCCATTTTTCACCGACCATCACAGACTGGCAAACAGAAATAGCAGTTGATTTAAAGGTAGAATTAAGAGAAACATGCATTTAATAGAAAACAAAAAGAGATTATTTTTGGATAGTTTCTAACCCTGAATACAGGAAAAGCATGGAGATTCCAATAATTCCAGTTTCTGCGTCGTGTACTGTTCATAGTTTCCTAATTATGTGTGCTCCGTTTTATCTTGCTGTCATCTTGTAGGCATCAGGGAGTGTGTAGTTGCACCTCACATCTGATGCCTCGCCAGATGCTGCGTGCATGAAACAGCTCATGCCTGCTTGGCTTCTGTTTGTGTCAGCTCTAATTGAGAACAATTTTAATATTTTACTGATTCGTCCACTGCTCAGATGTGTGAGCAAAATATCATAGATAACATTCTGTACCCCGTTTCAATGACCTGTTTTATTGCATAGTGTCAGTAAGGTTGATCTAACAGCAAGTAATGCCTTGTTTACAAATATAAAATTAGCTTTTTTTTAATGGTGGAGCTACTTTTAGCTCATACTAATTCATTACACTTGCTCTTGATTAAGTGACATTTTGTTATTGTGAAGCATCTAATTTAATAATAATAAATTGTATTTGTAATGCACTTTATATTTACAGAAAATCTTCAAGTGTTACAGTGGAATGAAAAGCCAATAATAAAATAAAAGTTAGAACAAATAAATTGCATAATAATACGGAGTAGTAGTAGTAGTTCATTAAGCACAAAATAATTTTTGAAAAAAAAACAAAAGATTGAAGGCAGGACAAAGGAAAATCATTGAAAACATTGTTCATCATGTAAAAAGAAAGATTTCCAGGCCAGTATTAAATATGCCATGGCCTGTGGAGCCTTCAGATGAGGAGGCAGAGCGCTCCACAGCTGAGGGGCAGCGCAGGAAAAGGCCCAGTCTTCCCATGGTGCTGGAGCGAGTCCTGGGAATACAAAGAAGGTGGATGTTGGAAGAACGGAAAGACTGTGAGGGACAATAAGTGTTGAAAAGGTTTTTTTTATTTAGGCTGGCACAGGCAGGCAGCTAAAGGTGAACAGAGAGATTTTGTAGGTAATCTAGGAAGATATAGGAAGCCAGTGAAGAGAACAGAGAACGGGGCTGATATGTTTATGTTTACACACTCTTATCAAGATCCTGGCAATCATCCAGCTACATTCAGCACCAATGTTTGATGGTAAACTTGACAAAAATGTGTAGATTTTACATCAGCACATTTATTAGAAGATTAAGTTCCATTTTACCCCATTCTATTTTCAACATACTATTTTTAACGTGATTTTAGGCACAAAGACAGATTGTGATTTTATCACAATCTGTTTGGCTCCAATAGTTAACAATAGTAGATTTACAACTGATTATTCTTTGAATGTGTTAATAAGATTTGACCAGTGGTTCATGAGATCTTTTGCTGACAAACACAGTTGACTACTAATAGGTAATGGCAACATTTCAAACAAAGATTTTCAGTGATCTGTCAGTTCTCTGAATCTGGATTTGTGGTCATTTTCAGCTGTTATCACAAAACTTTAGGCTATGTTAAAGAAATGCTTTTAATTTCCTGCCAGTTCAAATTCATCTATTATATGTGTCTGAAATTTTGATAACAAACATATACTGAAGAAAAACCATTGTGTGCCTTTTATCTTTGAAAATTAAAAAAGGTTGAACCTGAGAAAATACCAGCAGTTTATCACAGTTTTTCTAATGCACTTACATCTCTTCATCATGGTGACATCTACCATTTATACTTTATGTTATTTTAGAAAAATCAACCAATCTAAAACTGACTTTTTTTGTGTGTATCCTATTTTAATTTTAACATCAGGCTTCTTGATAAAACAAATGTAATTATAAGTTTTTTCCATGATTGAAATGGTAGGTAAAAATAAACTGCTGTGTGTAAAATGGTTAGAAGTTTTATAAAATTAATCAGTTTTGACTGTGGAAACAGTCAAAGTCAAACAATGTCAAGTCATTAGAAAATGATAAACTATAATTAATTTGGCATATCTGAAGTAGTTACAGTTGATTTAAATAAATAGCTTTAATTTTATTCTGATATTTTTTCATGCTTTATGTATATCCTTTATTATATATGTATATTATATAAAAAATACTGTTTTTACTAACTTTTATTTTCCTGGTTTTCTCTCTCTCAACTTAAAATGATATCACAGAAAATATCCAGTGAAATAAACTGGCTTGTTCAGCAGTGTCACAGTTTGAATGAGATGCATAAATATGGACAATAAAAGCTGTTTACCAGGCACTGTTGGTATCTGACAATAAGTAATTAGTAGTCAGGCAGTCTGGGGGGCTCCTACTTTGTGATGACAGATAATGAAGACATCTTTGTGTTTTTTAGACTATGTTGAATTAATTTCTGACCCTGACAGCTTAGACTTGCAACAGGATTTACAGCCCGATGTGTTTCTTTCATAGTCATATGCTTCTTTTACTCTCTCCAAGCTCTACTTGATTAGCAGTTTTCTCCAAATGAACTAAGTGCTGTTTTAACCACTCAAAAGCTTCTGCTAAAGGGTGTCCTTGTCAAACCAGAGTGAGATCAATATGAACAGTCACTGTCCCATTTTTGTGTCACTTGAGATTTAATCCATCAGCTCTGCAGAAAAGATGGCATTTATGATTGAATCCGTGGCCAGATAGCTCTTTTTTTCCTCTAGTGGTTTATTGACACATAATCAAAGCACAAATGCCTTAATCAAAAACACGTCTGACCTTTTTTTCGTAGAAGTAACGCTGGTATACCCTGGGTAACCTGAGTTTTTAGAGGGATAACAAGTCAAGCCAGTAATCCCGGCAGGTTCCTCATTCTTCAGAGCATATCAGCACAGTGCATGGGATTCCTGATTTAGACACTCCGATTTTGCCAATCTTTGATGTTCTCAGGTGAAATGTTATCGTGCTTGTGTCACGCAATCGGGTCGTCACTAGGTTTGGCTTCACTCAGACAAATCTGTCTGTTCTCTGGCGACGGAGACGCTACTAAGCTGCACGTAGCAAAACGGGAAACGGCACATCAACTAGACTAGACAGATTTAGCTCCTAATTACAGATGCTACGCTGAAATTACACAGTCAATGGTTTAAGAAGGAGAAACAGCTGATGACATGTTTTGGAAATCTTGATTAATCACAAACACACCAGGAGCAGGATCTAAACAATATAACCTTTTATTTTTACATGCTATTTATTTCTGCTCCATTTTTTTTTGCACGTTTATACCTGAGCTGAGTGAAAGCCACAAGATTTCTGTGAGGTCTCATTTCCCTCCTGCATTTATGCTATTGCTATTTATACCTCTCTCCCCTTCTGACTGCAGAGGAGAGCTGGGTTGCATGTGGCACAGATATTGCTGAGGGAGCCCCATGCAGCCGGGCCCGAGAGGCTGAGGGTAGTTCACAGGCTGCGAGCTGCTAAGCCAGGCTACGACTCTAAAGTCTACGGCGCACAATCCCACTCGGCGAATCCAATGGAGGCTATCAAACCTTTCATCTTTTATGCATGAGCGTTCGAGCTGTCCTAGTGCTGGAGGAGGCGAGACACTGGTCCCACCTCACAGCAACCTCAGAGGAATTATACCGTTTGAATTATTCATCGTACATGACTGTGATATCTTTTAAAGAGACAGACGTGTCTCTATTGCCCCCCTGATGTCAAATTAAAGGCAGAACAGAGAAACATTAGCTAGACCTACATGCCATTTATTTAGAAGCAGGAATCACAATCTTACCTGGCACAGCAAGATCTAAAAACATATAATTGGTTCACCGTGTCATGATGTGAGATTTTAAATGATATTCAGCTTAAGCTATTTTGTGCACAAAATCTTTGTCACATTGCCTTGTGCACTTTTTTGGTTTAAACTTTCATATCATTCACTTTTATTATTACATGTTGCTGAAAGCTGGGCAATATTCCTGTCTGTTTGTTGACAAAATATCTGGACTGATCGTAAGGGGGCCTTTCAGAAGTAATCATTAGATGCACTGTACATCTTCAGCTGATTTACTTTTGAAGCCCACTGCCACAGCCGTATAAACTCAAATACAACAAAAGTAGGGTTTCACCGATACCAGTTTTTTTCAAACCGTGTATGAGTACAAGTACTTACAATTACGCAATTACTTATAAAACATTTTTTTTTAATTTAGAACAAGTTGTTCTCCCTCCATGGTCAGCTTACAGCCCCTCTGACTGTATTAAAGGTGTCCTATTATGGGGGTCCTAGAACATGGTAGGACACATCTGTGGGCTATACAAAACATGTTCATTTGATTTAATTCACAAAAATAATCTCAGATAATGAAATTTCATCTTTTTAGTTCTGCCTGTTCTTTAGCTCTCTAGAATGGGCTGTATGCAGAAGGTGCTATGGAAACCCCCCTCCCAACATTTTGTTTACATTAGCTCCACCCTCCCGACATGGTAAAAGTTTCCAAAGTGAAATTATTTTCACAAACTACAACTTTCTTTGGTAATATTGCTAGAA
>JAUBOC010009400.1:0-10601 GCA_032275365.1 Anablepsoides cearensis | reverse complement strand
CCCGACCCACCAACAGTGTTTCCCCTCATGGGGACTAGATTCAGGTCCCCATAAGTAGGTGTGTATGCCAAAAAAAACTGTCCCACAACGTAGGGAATACCCGCTCGCACACACACACACACACACACAGAATCAGTTTTTCTATCCTCATTAGGACCGTTCATTGACTCGACAGCCTGACCTTAAACCAAACCCCTCACCTGTAAAGGTAGCTCCGCCTCATCAGGACCGGTCTCTGGTCCTGATGAGGCGGGTTTGTGGACAGAAACAGTCCTAAAAAGGAAACAAATCTTCAAACACATTTCTATGAACTCATCAGTCAGAACTGATCTAATCTTCAGTCTTTAAAAACAGGAAGTGATTTCATCAAAAACACGTCTGATTTTATGTTCCTGAACTTTTCTAAACGTTTAAATCTGGACAGATCAAACAGCTGATGTGATCAAATATTAAACGTGTTGCTGATCTGACCTTTAATCAGAAAGAAACTCATTCATTCATTGATGAATAAATCTAAAGGTTCTCATTGCAAACATAACACAGAGTTCAGGGTTCCCAAGGGTCCTGGAAATTCTTGAAAGTTTGTGAATTTGAGTTCAATTTCAGTAATTCTTCATTAGTTACAGAAGTTTAGATTTTACAGTTAGTGTGTTCAGAGTTCAGTCTGTGGTTTTTAGTTGGTTTTAGTTCAGAGCTGAGCTCAGAGTTTTGATTCTGGGCGGGCTGTAAGATGAGAGGTCCAACAGAACCATCAGGTCCAACAGAACCAGCAGGTCCAACAGAACCATCAGGTCCAACAGAACCAGGAGTGTAACAGGTCCAACAGAACCAGGCATCAGTTCTTCCCTCAGAGCTCAGCAGGTTTCAGTCACAGAACAGCTGAGCTGCACATTGATCCACTCAGAGTTAAAAACATTGTTTATTGTTTTAACTGCAGACAGAACCAACAAGAAGCATCAAAAATAAAGAATCAGGGAAAATGAATCCATTTTAAATGTAAATGAATTCTAAAAATAATTTATTATATTTCTGTTCATGTTGGATTTAAGTGTTTCAAATATTTTTTATTTTAATATATTTTCCATCATTCAGAAGCCTGATAGGTTTCTGTTTTGTTACATTTTATAAATACATAAATACATCATTTTGTTTATTCAGTCTTTAACACAGCTGACACTTTAACTTTAAACTATAATCATGTGTTTCTTTTCTACATGTTTTTAAAAATGATCTCTTAATGTTATTGAAAGATCCCATTGAAACAAGAAAACCCATGTTTTTAATAAAATGACTGATTGTCAATTATTATTAAGATTCAGGAGTTTATTGTCTTTGTGAAAAAAGGCACTTAATTCTGTTTGGAGTACAACTCTGTGGTTTTAGCAGATTTACAAGTAAAGTGCATAAGAGGTAAAAGTGACACTAGTTGCACACATACATCTTATAAAATATAAATGAGTAAACAGCTCCTCACCCCCACTATGAATAAGTAAAAGTAAAAAAAGTAAATTAATAGCCCCAGTAATGTAAATGTTAGACAGTGATATTTCTCAGCAAGCCTGTAAAGTCAGAACTCTTACAGCCTGGAGGGTTCAGGCTGTTGGTCAGTCTTTTAGTCCGGCTCTGTAAGGACCTGGACCTTCTACCTGAGGGTAGCTGTTGAACAGGTGACAGGCAGGATGGTGGCAGCACACAGGATGTTCTGCACCGTCTGTAGACAGGATATTCATCAGTCCATCAATAAGATCAATCAACTTTAGATTTATTCATTAACTTACATCAATAATGTGAACTACAAAATAAAAGTTCTGTTCAGTGAAAGTGGTTCTGTAGATGAAGTTGTATTTTTATAACTGCAGAAGTGATGCTGTTATCAGAGTATTTTAATATGTAAGTAATATCAGACATGTTGGTATCAGTCCTCACAGCTTGTAATTGATACGTCTCTATGAAGGATGTGTGTCACACTGGCTCTGTGCAGAAATAAACCATGTTTTTATGGCCATATTCTGTGCAGTTTGGTTCATTTTGAAGCTGGTCTACATGTAAATCTGTGTTCATGTGTACTCTGTGATTTAAAGGTAGTTGTAGTTGGGTGAAGACATTTATACATTAGTTGTTCTCAAAATTGTTCTGTGAATAATTAGTAACATTTATCTGGTTCTAGTTGATTTAGTCTGTAGAATAAACTCTGCTTCATCAGGTTTATGAAGGGAACTTGTTCTGTATCCATAGAAGTTTCACATAAATGATGACTTCTGTCAATGTGTAGTTGTTGCATAATAACATCTCCATGTATTGTAGATATGAATGTAGGGAATACATTTAATCCACTTTATTACATTGATTCTGACTCAACAGCTTCTATGTTGTTCAGTTTTTCATAGAATTTACCTGATATTAAACCTGTTTATTGGGAACATTCTGCTGTAGCAGCAGGTAATTGCTGTTGAGCGCGGTTCTTGAATTGCTACTGGAATGTCCTTGAAAGGTCCTTGAATGTTGACCAAGGTGTGGGAACCCTGAGAGTTTTACAGATGAATCTGAAATGTGGGTCTGCACTCAGTGTAAACAAACACCTGATTGTTGACATCAGTCACAAGTTGTTTCAGGACAGATTCCTCTGTTTTCTTATGAAAAGACTTTTAAACTGAAGTGACTTTTTAACTTCCTGCCATCGATGGTCCAGAACCTTCAGCCGGGCCGTATCAGGTCCAAAGACCAGGTTTATGTCTCCTGGACCACGAGTGTCTCAACCTTCCTCATGTTGTAACTTCCTCTCAGAAAAGTTTAGACTCTCCACCTAAATCATCACCTCTGTGACAGAAATGTGTCCTCATCACTTTACTGTGTGTTGACATCACTTCCTGTGTGTTCACATCACTTCCTGTGTGAGAATTACAATATCTGATGAACCACAGGTGGTTAAAACTTCTGAAAGCTGAGTTGAACCAAAATATCCTTTGGTTTTCAGACAGGAAATGTTTTTATTTCATGCTCTGCAGATCAGAACCACATTATTATTATTAAATTATTCATTTCTTTAAAAAACTAAATATATACAATAAAAAATATTAATCACAAATAAAATGAAAGACAGTAGAATATATCTGCCCCTTTTTGTCTAAAAATAAATTCAAACAATAATAATCTACAAATAATAAAATAAAATAAAAAAATTCAGATTTTTCTTGAACAATTCATATAAATACACATTAAACGTTCATATTTCAGACCAACTTTATCCTCTTAAACAAACATGGATCATTGAGCATGGAAGCATTTTAAAAATCTCTATCCTCTTAAGATTTTAATAACCTTCTCTTTTAACAAAATGTATTTGGATGTTTGAAGGTAAAGTGTTTTTATGAGCCTTATACAAAACTGATAACATATAATCAAACAAATCATAGAACTTCAGTAACTTCTGTTGATAAAATAATATATATTTGATGGTGATAGTAATGTTAGTTTCTTACAGCTATTTTCTGTCAAATAAAAATAGGATTTGTAATTGTTTTGCATGCTTTCCCCCAGACTTTTATAGATCAAGTGTGGAACAATTATTACTATATACAACATAAAGAGAGCTTTATTTATTTATTTATTTATTTATTTATTTATTTATTTATTTATTTATTTATTTATTTATTTATTTATTGAAATTTATTTATTTAATTTAAAAACAAATCTAATTCACATAGAAAAAATTCATAGTAAATAAAATGAAAGGTAGCAGAAAGAAAAAAATTCTTATATCTGCACCTATTTAAAAAACCTATAATAATAATTTCAAACAATAACAATTATCACTGAAAAACTCTCTTACTTTTATAGTACTGCAACATATTTAGTTATTTTAGTTCTTAAATTATTTATGTGAGGTCTCCAGGTCAGCTTTTAATCAATGGCGACGCCCAAAAACTTCACCTCACTGACTCTACTAAAAACTGTATCATCTGCAAAAAGAACACATTTACCAAGTCATTCACATATAAAATGAATAACTTTGGACCAAGAACGCGACCCTGAGGAACTCCACAAGTGAGGTTAGAGTTCAGGTCATACATCATTTATTTGTATAAACTGTTTCCTGTTATTCAGAAAACTAGCTAGTGCTATTTCTCTCGTTATATTTATTCAGCTTCTCAAGGAGAATAGTTTGATCAGTGGTGCCGCACGCTTTCTTTAAATCAACATAAACAATAACAGAACTGTTTCTGATCAACAGCTGTTATGATCTGTTTCAGGATCTGTTCCATTAATTCCATCAGAGCCAATCATGTTGAGTTATTAGCCTTTCTGCTTGAATCATCAAATTAATTATTACCTCCTCTGTTCTGAACCAGAACCACTGCAGCCTCGGTCTCTAACAGTTGTTTCTGATCAGCAGACAGAGTAAACAAACAAACAAACAAACATGTTCCACTCCTGTTTCTCAACAACAAACCTGTTGAGTCATTCAGGTCTTTATCTTCAAGGGTCAGAATTAAAACGAGGTGGTTGATTTTCAGACGGTTCTGTTCAAGTTTCATTCGGGTCACATCAGCGCCTGCAAACAGAAACCGCCTAACCTCAGATCAGAGACGAGATGTTGTGCTGCTTGTTTTTAGTTCAGCTTCAGATGATGAAGACTTTCCACTCACCGCCTCCGGGTCAGCCAGACTGATCGAGAACCTGAACGTGGTTTCTGTTCAGAACTTTATTTACTTTCTTTGTTTTCTCTCTTATTGTGTGAGGCTAGAAAACTTTCACACGCTTCAGATGTTTCAGCATCGAACAATTGTTCTTTTTCCTCGTTCAAATCAAAATGTTCGGCTCATTTATGCTACGAGACTCTTTGTATTTCAGCTACTTGTTCTTATATTTTTGGATATTTAGCTTTTTCAACCATTTTCTCCTGATTAAAAATAAATTGAGCTGTCTTCAAAGCCCTTAAAAATGTGAAAATGTTCACAAATCATTTTTTTACCTTTACTTCTAATTATTTATTGTTATTCAACTTTGTTCTAGTTTTAGCTTTTTTATGCTATTTCAGCTATTCTTTTGTCAATTTAAAGTTTTTCAGTTATTTTAGCTAATTTCTGTTAAACTAAACTATTTTCTGCTTGTTTAGCTACTTTATTTTCAGCTAATTTAATCTTTTTTATCCAAATTCACCTTTTTATAATAATTTTTAGCTTCTTACTGTTTAATGCAGCAAACGTGCTCTTTCTGCAGCTTTGTGCTAATGAAAAGTCCTGCCTTAAACCAGGAATTAGCCTGAGTTTTATATTTTTTATAAACAAATCTCATCATCCCTAATTGTCGGCAACAAACTGCCATGATGTCCTGACCTCATAAACCCGTGAAATAGCATACATGTAATATATATGTTCAGAAAGTAGGTTTATATTTTTGTAGTGAGACATATCTTCTATGGATAAAAAAAACATTTTTGACATACTTTTTGTGGTCATTAGCTGTGGGGGCAGCACTAATCTAAAAGTTAGTTCCACCTGCCCTAAAGCATTATATCAAATATTTAAGTGCTCTAAATCTAAAGCACTAATGCACTGAAAGTTTTAGCAAAAGATAATTCTAAAGCACTAAAATAACCCAGTCAACCCATGAACATTCTTCAACAGTCAACATGAGTCACATGTTGTCATGTTGCTCTATAAGACTTATCATTGACTCCACAGCTGTATTTAGGTTTATATATTGTCACCTGGTGGATAAATGACACACATATGAACAAAATGAGTGACAGTTTTCACCCTCAGCTGTTAACATTAAGGTTGATCAATAACATTTATAGACCTCAGTTAGTGCTTCTAAATTTAGCAAGTGCTAATCCAATAATAGATTTAAAAATTAGCTAAAGCCCTAAAGCACTAATCAGGAAATTAGTACCCCTATTAGTGCTTTAGTGCTTTAGGGGAACTGTGCCCACCACTGGTCATTAGAAAGGTGTGTCTAAAAAACATGAATGTAAGTCTGTGTGTGTGTGTGTGTGTGTGTGTGTGTGTGTGTGTGTGTGTGTGTGTGTGTGTGTGTGTGTGTGTGTGTGTGCACTCAGACTCAACAGACAGACCTCTGGTCCACTTCAGCCTCCCTGGCGTTCAGAACACATCCACCCTGTTGCTTAGCGACGATGGCTCCACCCTCTATGTCGGGGCAAAGGATGCCGTCCTCTCATTGGATGTTAGCAGGAGTGATGTCATCAGCCTGAAGAAGAAGGTGAGCAGGTTGGGGGGGACAGGTGAGACATCCTGTGATGATGGAGGCTGTTTGACTTCAGGTGTTTTTGTTCAGGTGGACTGGAGACCGACAGAGAAGGAGACTAAAGAGTGCAGCCGGAAAGGAATGAATGAAACGGTGAGTAGTCCTCTGGTGTCCTCATAAACTGGATCTGTTAAACCTGGATCTGATAAACCTGAATCTGATAAACCTAATTCTGTTAAACCTGGATCTGATAAACCTGGATCTGATAAACCTGAATCTGATAAACCTAATTCTGTTAAACCTGGATCTGATAAACCTGGATCTGATAAACCTGAATCTGATAAACCTAATTCTGTTAAACCTAATTCTGTTAAACCTGGTTCTTTTAAACCTGGATCTGATAAACCTGAATCTGATAAACCTAATTCTGTTAAACCTGGATCTGTTAGACTTGAATCGGTTAAACCTGGATCTGATAAACCTGATCCTGTTAAACCTGGATCTGTTAAACCTGGATCTGATAAACCTGGTTCTGTTAAACCTGGATCTGATAAACCTGGTTCTGTTAAACCTGAATCTGATAAACCTAATTCTGTTAAACCTGGATCTGTTAAACCTGGTTCTGTTAAACCTGGTTCTCATAAACTTGGTTTTGATAAACCTGGATCTGTTAAACCTGGTTCTCATAAACCTGGTTCTGTTAAACTTGGTTTTGATAAACCTGGTTCTGAAAAAATTTGGATCTGATAAACCTGGTTCTCATAAACTTGGTTTTGATAAACCTGGTTCTTTTAAACCTGGATCTGATAAACCTGGTTCTTTTAAACCTGGATCTGATAAATCTGGTTCTGTTAAACCTGGTTCTCATAAACCTGGTTCTGTTAAACTTGGTTTTGATAAACCTGGTTCTGTTAAACCTGGTTCTGAAAAAATTTGGATCTGATAAACCTGGTTCTCATAAACTTGGTTTTGATAAACCTGGATCTGATAAACCTGGTTCTTTTAAACCTGGATCTGATAAACCTGGTTCAGATGTAGCACAAAGATCCAATCTTTCTGTTGAAACGAGCAGCACTGATGTGTCCTTTCTGTCTGTCCCTCAGGTCGACTGTCCAAACTTTGTCCATGTTCTTCAGCCACTAAACTCCTCCCACCTCTACGCCTGTGGCAGCTACGCCTTCAACCCCCACCAGGTCTTCATTGTAAGTCCAGAGTCTGAGGTCCATCAGGACGTGTGTCTGATGTTTGTCCTCTGAAGCCTCTGTTTGTCTCCTTCAGGACTCTGAAAGTCTCTCAGTTGTCCATCAGGACAGAGCTAAAGGACGTTGTCCCTTCAGTCCAGTGGACAGGAGCTCTGCGGTCACCATCGGTCAGTCTGAATAAAAGCTTTTTGTGTTCCAGGGTTTTTCAGCTCCTGATCCAGAATCTGGTCCTGAGCTGTTGGACCTTAGAGGACCTGAATGAGACGTTAATGTCCTCTGTCCTCTGTGTCTTGGTCTGCAGACGCGGAGCTTTTCACCGCCTCCAGCACCACATTCAGAGGAACTGAGCCGCAGATTTCTCGATACTTCAGTAAAAATGGCCGCCCTGACGTCAACCTGGACACCACCGTCCGCCTACTGAACGGTAGGTGGAGACGCTGTGAGACACGTCTCTGTGAGACATGTCTCTGTCTCTGGACGGGTTTTTCACAGAATGTGTACAACAATAAGATCATGTGATAAAGCTGAGAGAAAAAGAAGGAACAGGAAACCTCAGCAGAAATGTTGGTTTGAACATTTGACCAAAGAAACCTGAAGATTTCTGCAGAAAAATTAAATATTAATAAATCAGCTGAAACATCTCTGCCTCTGCAGAACTACAGGGTGGGGGGTTAGTGTAGATGTGGAGATAGCAGAGTCAACAGCAGCAGAAGGAGCAGGGAGTGAGAAGAGCCTGTCAGCTCTGAAACTTCATAACTATTTAACCAGGTAAGTCTCATTGAAATCTCAGATCTCTTTTTCAAGGGAGGCCTGGACCTGAAGGCCTATCAGAGAAGGCTTTGCTGGCCCTGACTGCACACCACTGGATAAATATAAATCTCAGTCTCTCTTAGTTTCTGTACCAACATCATTTATATAAAACCTCAAAGATTCTAAAAGCTGTTAAAATTTAAACTTTAATTCCTCTTTTTCTCTCAGACAAGTCACTTCTTTCTACAGCAGCTCATTCAAACACTTATTACTTATTACACATTATTATTATTATTATTATTATTATTATTATTATTATTATTATTATTATATACAGATGATGGTTGGTTGGATGGATGGATAATGGATGGATGATTGATGGATGATGGGTAATGGATGGATGATGGATGGATGGATGGATGGATGATGGATAATTGATAACGGATGATGGATGGATGATGGATGATGGATGGTGAATGATAGATGGATGATAGATGGATGGATGATGGATGATAGATGGATGAATGATGGATGGATGATGGATGGATTGATGGATGGATGATGGATGGATGGATGATGGATGGATGATGGGTGGATGATAGATGGATAAATGATGGATGATGGTTGGATGATGGATGGATGGATGATGGATGGTGGATGATAGATGGATGGATAATGGATGATAGATGGATGGATGATGGATGAATGATGGATGGTGGATGATAGATGGATGGATGATGGATGATAGATGGATGGATGATGGATGGATGATGGATGGTGGATGATAGATGGATGGATGATGGATGATAGATGGATGAATGATGGATGATGGTTGGATGATGGATGAATGGATGATGGATGGTGGATGATAGATGGATGGATGGTGGATGATAGATGGATGGATGATGGATGATGGATGGATGATGGATGGATGGATGGTGGATGAATGATGGATGGATGATGGATGGATTGATGGATGGATGATGGATGGATGGATGATGGATGGATGATGGGTGGATGATAGATGGATGGATGATGGTTGGATGATGGATGGATTGATGGATGGATGATTGATGGATGATGGATGGATGGATTGATGGATGATAGATGGATGGATGATGGATGATAGATGGATGGATGATGGATGGATAATGGATGATGGATGGATGATGGATTGATGGATGATGGATGGATGGATGGATGATGGATGGATGGATGATTGTTGACGGATGATGGATGGATGGATGATGGTTGGATGATGATGGATGGATGGATGGATGATTGATGATGGATGGATGGATGATGGATGGATGATGGATGATATATGGATGGATGATGAATGATGGATGATGAATGGATGATGGATGGTGGATGATAGATGGATGGATGATGAATGATGGATGATAGATGAATGATTGATGGATGGATGATGGATGGATGATGGATGGATGATGGATGATTGATGGATGATGGATGGATGATAGCTGGATGGAGGATGGATGGATGATTGATGGATGGATGGATGGATGATGGATGGATGGATGGATGATGGATGGATGGATGATTGATGATGGATGATTGATGACGGATGATGGATGGATGATGGTTGGATGATGATGGATGGATGATTGATGATGGATGGATGGATGATGGATGGATGATGGATGGATAATGGATGGTGGATGATAGATGGATGGATGATGGATGAATGATGGATGGATTGATGGATGGATGGATGATGGATGATTGATGGATGATGGATGGATGATGGATGGATGGATGATGGATGGATGATGGATGATAGATGGATGGATGATGGATGATAGATGGATGATGGATGGATGGATGATGGATGGATGATAAATGATGGATGATGGATGGATGGATGATGGATGGATGATGGATGGCTGGATGATGGTTGGATGATGATGGATGGATGAATGGATGATGGTTGGATGATGATTGAAGGATGATGAATGGATGATGGTTGGATGATGATGGATGGATTGATGATGGTTGGATGATGATGGATGGATGGATGATGTTGGATGATGATGGATGGATGAATGGATGATGGTTGGATGATGATTGATGGATGATGAATGGATGATGGTTGGATGATTATGGATGGATGGATGATGGTTGGATGATGATGGATGGATGATTGATGATGGATGGATGATGTTGGATGATGTTGGATGGATAAACAAACAGAAATTCTTGGCTGCTGTATTGGGTTTTTTTTAATTATTGTGAGTGAGCTCTTTGTCTTCATCTTCCTCACTTCCTGTCTTCTTCACTTCCTGTCTTCCTCACTTCCTGTCTTTCTCACTTCCTGTTTTCCTTTTTTTTTTTTTTTTCTTTAATGTTTTATTTTCAATCAATAAAGGCAATACAATGTACATTAAACAATGTCAAGTACACAAACAGAATGACTGAGTT
>JAUBOC010009394.1:0-10601 GCA_032275365.1 Anablepsoides cearensis | reverse complement strand
GTAAGCAGACACAAAGCATTGTGGGAAATGAGAACCGTGACCAAAAGCGACAGTCAGCAAGGATGTATACCTTCCCAAATGGTACGTTCAACTGGGAGGGGCGCTGTTGTATGAGTCACATTCGATGTGATTTGTTGTCAGCCATACCCTTCGCTGTTCAAGATAATAACAGCAGGTAAATAATTAGTTGTTAGCGGTACTGAATTTTAATTTTAGAAACCGCAAATCCACTGATGAATTAAGAAAATTAGTAAATCCGCTAGTCCACAGACGACATATTTAGGTCCGCTATTAGCGGATTAGGGGACTTGTGCCCACCACTGATTTTAGGTAACTAAAAATAAATAAAAACTGTAATAAAAAAAACACTAGCTAACTGGTCTTATCTTTTTACAAAACTAAGTGAAACTAACTGAAATTATAGATAGAATACCCTTGGTATAGTGTTTGTTATTTTATTTTAAACAATGTGGATTAGTTAAAAAAATATATTTTTCCTCAAATCATGCAGTTCCACATTAGTTGCAAACAGCTTACAGCACCTCATGGTCTATAACAACATTTGTTTACAATCAGCTGCTGGTCAGTGCTGGTCTGCAAAATGACGACAGCAAAAGTTGGGGCAAAGTGGCAAAGTCCGATTTGGGATTTTAGGAACATCAAGTGTCTTGTAGTGGAAACAGGTGATAAAATAGATGTAATACTTCTCAAGGGAAAAAAGCACAAAACAGACATACAGAAAGACAGACAGACATACGTGACCGAAAACATTACCTCCTCCCCCTGGCGGAGGTAATAAAAGAAAATAAGTCACAATGAAATAAAATTACACTGTAAAGAAAAATCCAAAACAATTTTAACCCTGGTGTAGGCGGGATCAAAAACTACCAAAAAACAAATTCTTCAGGCTTTAACAGACAAAGATAGGTGTGCTTCAGCCATCTTTATTATCGTTGATGCTCATTACATGGCCATTGTTTAGCTAACCATTAGCTTAGCCTGAGGGAAGACCTTTGCCTCTTCCTCTACACTCGTGTTGAATGACTAAAGCCACAGTTAATGAGGTACTGACTATTTTACTATTTTACAGAACATCATGTTAAAAAATGATCAGACTATCCATCTGGGTGGTATCACAATCAGTTTCTGCTCGTTCTCAGATTGTTTGGCAGAAGTTGTAAGAAACAACAATATGGTGCTGACCTGCATCAGCATGGGCAGGAGGACAGAGATGAGTTCCTTGAAAACTACACAGTTACCCCAGCAGCCGCTTCAACTAAACACTAGGGATCTCCATGGAGATGCAGTGGATGATGGCGTGTGGAACTCAAAGCCATCTGACTGTCCAAAGGCCTGGTCTCCATCCTGCCACACCTGCCAGAAGCCCCCACCTGAGCTGTGGGCCAGCAGTTTCAGCTTGTCTCTGTCTCAAAGCACAGATTGGGATCATTTTGAGAGGCTGAAACAGGAACTGGACAGCAAACAGTCAGACATGCCTGTGCCACAGATGATTCAGTCCATCACTGATCTGCCCCTGCAACAAAATGCAGTAAGTCTTACTTTGGACATCATTATTTAGAATCTTCAGGTATGACTGTAGGCATTAGTACAGTATTCATTCATTCATTCATTGTATTTATTATGCATTAATGATAACAACATTTAGCATAAATGGATGACACAACAAAGCACGAAGCTTATTTCCATTGTGGTCCAGTAATATTGTTATAAGTGTTTATATGTGTGTGTGTGTGGACTGTTTTTTCCTACAACATGGGGAAAATTTTCCCCCCAAAAAAACAGCTTTGTGGGGACCGAAGTACATTGCGGGGACCAATGCTCGGTATTGGTTAGGGGTTAGGGCCTTATAAAATTCTACTTCCTGGTAACAGTCAGCTCTGGGGGTTGCCTTTTTTTCTTCTTTTTTTTCCTTTAATTGAGTGTCCGAGCGCTTTTAGCACAAACACACACGCCCACAAACTTCAGACCAATCACACATTACCGTCGTCGTGAGAGGAGGGTAAAAAGTTCTGCCGGCGGGTTGTGCCAAAATTGGCTGCCGAGCAGACGCTGTGAACACCGGTGACCTAATTTTCGTCATGAAACTGCGACAATCCCTGCCAACTTCGGCAGTTCGGAGGGAGTGTGAAGAGAGCTTTAGTCTCTCGTCTGGCCTGGGAATGCTCTGGAATCCTCCCTGAAGAGCTGGACATTGTGGCTGTGAAAAGAGAGGTCTGGGCCTCCCTGATCAAGCTGCTGCCCCAGAGACCTTCTAATTCTGACCCAGGGTCCCCAGTCTCTGCTTCCTCGTGAGAAGACGTGCTGGTGGGATTGAGGAGGACTTTGACGTATTCTGCCCACTGACTCACAACATCCCTGGTTGAGGTCAGCAGCGTATCACCCCCACCATAAAACCTGTTGGTGGTGACCCACTTTACCTCCCTGAGATGCTGCATAGTGGACCAGAATTGCCTCGAAAACATACAGAAGTCTTTTCCACGGACTCGCCAAATTTCTCCCACACCCGAGTTTTTTACTAAGCAACCACCTGAGCTGCAATCCGGTTGGACTGCCGATACCAATCAGCTGCTTCCAGAGTCCCACAGGCCCAAAAGACCCGATAGGCCTCCTCCTTCAGCCTGACAGCATCAATCACTGCTGGCGTCCATCATCGGGTTCGAGCGTTGCCACCATGACAGGCACTGACAACCTTGCGGTCACAGCTCAGGTAAGCTGCCTCGACAATGGAGGCACAGAACAAAGCCCACTTGGACTCAATGTACCCCACCTCAACTGGAATGTGTTCAAAGTTCTCCCGGATGTGTGAGTTGAAGCTCTGTCTGACATGAGACTCTACCAGACATTTCCAGCAGACCGTCACTTTAAGTTTGTATCTCCCAGGTTTGACCAGCATCCTCCCCCACTATCAGAGCCAACTCACCACCAGGTAAGGTGGTGATTTGGCTCTTCTCTTCACCCAAGTGTCCAAGACATACGGCCGCAGATCACATGAGACGACAACAAAGTCGCAGATCATCAAACTGTGGCCTAGGGTGTGCTGGTGCCAAGAGCACATATGGACACCCTTGAACGTGGTGTTCGTTATGGACAATCCATTACAAGCACAAAAGTCCAACAACAAAACACTGCACAGGTTCAGATCAGGGGGGCCGTTCCTCCCAACCACGCCTCTCAAGGTCTCACTGTCATTACCCACGTGAGCGTTGAAGACCACCAGCAGAACGAGGGAGTCCCCGTTAGGAGCACTCTCTAGCACCCCCTCTAAGGACTCCAAAAAGGGTGGGTAATCTGAACTGCTGTTAGGCTCATAGGTACAAACAACAGTCAGGATCCGTCCCCCTACCCGTAGGCGGAGGGAGGCTACCCTCTTGTTCACCAGGGTGAACCCCAGCGTACAGGCACCGAGATGGGAGGCAATAAGTATGCCCCCTCCTGCTCTGCGTTTCTCAGCAGGGGAAACTCCAGAGTGAAAGAGTGTCCAATCCCCCTCAAAATATTGGTTCCAGAGCCAGAGCGGTGCATCGAGGTGAGTCCAACTATATCTAGTCGGAACCTCTCAACCTCACACACCAGCTCAGGCTCCTTCCCCACCAGAGAGGTGATGTTCCACATCCCTAAAGTCAGCTTCTGTAGCCGAGGATCAGAATGCCAGGGTACACACCTTTTGCTCCATAATCCAATGCAGAAAAGATCTTGTCACCTTCAACCACTGCCTGTTGCACATTGCATGCAACCCCAACGGCCCCTCCCACATGTGGTGAGCCCATGGAACATTGGCCCGGTGTCTGGGCTGTGTCCGGGGGGTATGTTATGCATGTGTAAAAAGTCCTTGATTACACACCTTTTGCTCCATAATCCAATGCAGAAAAGATCTTGTCGGCTGTAGGTGAAAAACGCACAGCAGGTCGGGCAGAGAAAAATCAAACATACAATAAAAAACAATATAAAAAAACACAATTGATGAGAGGTACTCCAAGCTTCTGGGGAGCTGTGCACACCGCCATAAAGGGAATGTAACTTGTTTTTAATTTGCAGGATAAAGACCCACTAAAGAATGAAGCAGAGAAGATGGAAGCTGTTCATCATAGAACATTTGCTAAAAGACACCAGAAATCTAGAAACTCCATGGAAAGCCTCTACAGCCTCAACAGTAGAAAAAGCTCCTCCAGTAAGAACCTTCAGGCTCAGTAATATTTCATAATACACCTCAACAAATTATAGTCCTTGTTGTAGAATCTGTTCTCTGATTCTTTAAATGGCCCTAACAAATCAAAAGCAGGATTTTCATCCCACCATTGGGTTATCTTGTCAGACAGTTGAATGTTTATTTGAAAACCGTGCTCATCTTTGAACCTACATTTTACTGAACCATCCTGTGTATAATCTATGTTCTAGGTGGAGTTACCAGTGGGTCAGGTTGCTCCAGCAACAGAGAAAGTCTGAAGCTGGAGGAGGATCTGTCTTCCACAAAACAGTTTTGTTGCAAAGCTACAGTCCACACAGAGTATGTGCCAAGTCCATATGACACTGAATCTCTTCGACTCAAGGTATGTATGTCTATAAAGTGACAGTGAATCATGACAAAAAATTAACTGTAGGAACATAATAGTTTGTTTTCTCTGTTCTACTAGCGGCACAATTTATACAGTAATTGTTGATGCAAAAGAAGAAGAGAGGTTAAAAAATCATATTTCTCTGCCCTTAGTGTAAATGGTAAATGGACTGAACTTATATAGCGCTATTTTAATGCAAATGAGAAAATACAATACAGTTTTTATTATTAGCCAGCATACTTGAACTTTTGGTACTAAAAGACTCACATGGACTTTAAAAATTATAATTTCAAGTGAGAGGAGGTTTTCAGAAGAAAACATAAAGACTAGTTCTACTTTGCTCAAATGTATTTTCTCAGTATAACTCAAACAAACTTGTAAAATACAAACAAACATTCTTAACTTCTAGAAGCCTAATATGTCTATCCATACATCCATCCATCCATCCATCCATAAATCCATTATCTTCTATTTACTCTGAGTCGAGTTGCCAGGGCAGGCAGCAGTTTGATCAGGGAGGTCCAGACCTCTCTTTCCTCAGCCACCTCTTCCAGCTCTTCTGGGAGGACTCCAAAGTGTTCCCAGGCATAGTCTGTCCATCGTGTCCTAGGTCCTACCCTGGGTCTCTTCTCAGTTGAACCTTTCCAGAAATCCTCCCTAGGAAATGTCCAGGAGGCATCCTTACCCGATAAACCACCTCAATTGGCTCCTCTGGATGTGGAAGAGCAGCACCTCTCAAATTCTCAGCCGATTTTTAAGGGAGATTCCGATTGCACTGCAGAGAAAACTAATATTGACTGCCTGTGTCTGTAATTTTGTTCTTTCAGTCACTACCCAAAGTTGTTGGCAATACGTGAGGGTAGAAATGTAGAGTGACTGCCAAGGCTTATGTCACACAGGAAAATTAAAGATTTTTCAGGCAATTTTCAAAGACTGAGAGACACCACTTGTGAGGATGAAAAACTTGGATGTACCAGGTTTGGTCCTACAGTGTGTGATGTACAGCCACACGGCAAGAGACAACACACCAGACACGAAAATATATTTCATTTCTAAACATTCAGATGTCAGATGTGAAATCACGTGAGACTTCTTGAAATCTTGCAAGAATTCAGATGTCAGAGGAAAAATCTCATGTGACTTCCAGAGAGACGTGAGTTCAAAGTAAATAAACATTAGAGACTAGGAAGAAACCATGTTGATTGTTTGTGGACAATTTTTACCAGAGGAAAAACAATTCAAAATTACTTTTACTGTCCATCTGACTTTCTGGTGAGTCATGACAGTTTTTTATGTCTTCTGTATTTTGGATTCCCTTTTGTGTTTGTATTACCTCGTTTTCTGATTGACTGCACGTCATATTCAACAGGTTGCAAGCTTGTTTGTTCTCAGGTAAACCCCACACACGCTGTGATATCGAGCCAAGACAATCCATGTTGAGTATCCTTGATATGTGATCAAAGCAGTCCCGATGTCTTCCAAGCCAACTAGATCACTTTTAACTCACCACCCACAGCAGGAATATCTGCTAGGATTATCTTTGAGCTAAGATACTTAAAGCAGAACCTCACAACCTACCAAGATAGAACAATCCACCTTTTCCGACTGAGGACCATGGACTCAGATTTGGAGGTTCTGATCCTCACCCTAGATGCTTCAAACTCAGCTGTGAACCGCTCCAGTGAGAGTTGAAGATCACGGTATGATGATGCCAAAAGGACCACATCATCTGCAAATAGCAGAGTTGAAATCCCAAGGCCACAGAACCCGACTCCTTCCGCCCCCTGGCTGCACTAAGAAAGTCAACTCTGGTGAAGTCAAATTCCCTGAAGGGGTCCAACTTACTGATGGCAATGTGAAACAAACTCTCGCACTGCTTGTGTACAGACTGAATGACCAGTGGCACTGTTCCTGATGTGCATGCAATATTGCAAAAATGTGTCAATCAAGACAATCCAGCAACAAGCAGAACCTTGAGAATGTTAGGGGAGAAATTTTCCACCCATGAAGGAAAGGGGCTTTTTAACTACTTTGGCAACTTCAGCCCCAAGTATGGACGGCCCAACATCCAAGTCTCCTGACTCAGCTTCCTTTTCAGAAGACATCCCAGTGGGATTGAGAAGGTCTAACATGTATTCCTTCCACTGCCCAAAAACATCAATGACTGAAGTCAACAGCACCCCACCCCCACTGAGCACAGTGTTAGTAAAGTGCTGCTTTCCCAGCCTCAACCACTGGACGGTTTGTCAGAATCTTCTCTGAGCCGATGACGAGTATATATCCAAAGCCTCTACCCCTCACAGATCCAAGCTTTTGCCTCACCAACAGCCAAGGCTGTAGCTTGCTTGGCATCCTTTAGCTGAGTCCTACCAGATAACCAGTCCCAGTAGGACTCATTAACTTGACAGCCTCCCCACCAAGTTCATGGATGGCTGTGGAGTGAAAAACTTTCCCTAGAAGGGACATGACAGAAAATAAATAAGAATCACTGTCATACGCTGATGTAAATTTGTATTGAGAGTTGTCATAAAAATGCTGCAGTTCACTGTGGAGCCAAGTCCAAAATGGATTACTGTTATCTTAAAATAATTCCAGTCTTTAAAATTTCATAACATTCACACAAATTCTAATATTAAGAAAAAGTTTACACTGCTGTGAGTTTTATAACACGTGTTTTTTGGCAGAATAATCTTCAGGCCAAACCAGATGAGTTCCACCTTATTTCAGCTGCAGCTAATTACTCTTATAAAAAAGCACAATGTTCTATGTAAATACTTATACTTACTTAAGTAATAATACTTAAGTTATTATTTTTAAAACAGCAGGAGGAAGGTAATATCTATTCAAAACACATTTTTATTTTAATAGTGTAGAAATGCTTTTATAAAAGTTGAACTGATAACTTTCCTGCAGGTGGGAGATGTGATTGATGTCATGGCCAAACCACCTTTGGGAACATGGACAGGCATGCTTAATGGCCAAATAGGAACTTTCAAGTTCATCTATGTGGACATGCTAAGTTCTGAGCCAAGCATGCATGAGTGAGTCACAGATCAACAATACAAGAAATGTTGAAGTGCCTCAGTTTAGAGGTATGAATGCTGACTCAGCAGCCACACTATTGTTTTTATTTTATGTAGTTTTAGAAATCAAACTATTTCTGCCTGCTTTGTGTTTCTTTTTATTCATATATCAAAATGTTCAGCTCATACTGGAGATATGTTCTGTGGCTTTGATATTTTGTCATTTTATACTTTTTAAAATATTTAACTATTTTCAAATAGAAACACATTAAGATCTCAACACTTGCTTCAAAAACATTATTTTTGACATCTGTTTCGGCATACATGCTGTATTTTGTCATATGCCTCTTTTAGCATTTAGCTACCATTCAACAATTTTTAGCTTTTCCCAACCATTCAGCTATTTTTAGTTTTTCACAAACATTCTGCTACTTTAGCTACAATTTTGTAACTTTTAGGTACAATTTTGATCATTTTAGTTTTAAGCTAGCCTATAGATGTTTTAGGCCAGCCTTTTTCTACTTTTAGCCTCACTTTTTGATACTCTAACTAGCCGTTAGTTGCTCTGTATTTAGTCAACATTTTACTTTTAGCTTTTTTAGCCATATTTTTGTTACATTTACCTTCTAACTAGCTTTTCAATACTTTAAGCTACCTATGTGATATTTTACTTTTAGCCAGAACTCTGTTATTTTTATTTAATAGATAGCTTTTTACTAATTTTAGCTTTTAGCTAGTATTCTGCTTCTTTTAGCCTAAACACCCTAGTTTCAGTTTTTTCATTAAACTTCAGCAGTCTTCCAGTATGTAATACTGAGATTGCATTTTGATGGAAAATGTATTTTTTTCTCCATCTCCATTTTCTGCTGCTTATCCAAAGTCTGGTTGCAGAGGCAACAGGTCCAGGAGAGAAACCCAGACATCTGGCATGCAGGAGGCATCCTAATCAGATGACCCACCTCAACTGACTCTACTCAACTCTGAGCTCCCCCTGATTATGGAACTCCTCACCCTGTCTCTAAGGCTGAGCCTGGCCACACTACAAAGGAAGCTCCTTTCAGCTGCTTGTATCCAGGATCTGGTTCTTTGGGTCATGATCCACACCTCATGACCACAGGTGAGGGTTGGGACGTAAGCAAACAAATAAATCTAGAGCTTTGCCTTTTGACTCAGCTTTCTTCACCACAACCGACCGAAGCAACACCCTCATCCACTTGAGGCAGAAACTCTCCCCCAACCCAGAGGGGGCATTCTACCCTTATCCAGTTAAGAACTATGGCCTCACCTGGTATTTAAAAAAACTGCATTTAGTTTTCCTTCTATTGTGAAAAAAAAAATCATTTTTGTGTCTGACGCCACTCAGATGCCACATCACATTGTCATGTGACAATGGGCGACAAATATTTTCTGGAAGTGGCTGGCTGTGTCATAAACTATTATGTACTGTCATGCACTGTAAATTATTTCAGTGTCATGCACTGGTATGCTCTGTCATGTACTGTAGTGCACTGTTATGCACAGTCATGCAGTGTCTACAGTGTCCTGCATGACATGTTGTGACTTGGAGAAAGTAAAAGGATTTCCAGACTGCAGATTAAGAGGTTAAAGCTTACAGGATAATGTCTCTGAGAATAGAGCAGGATGAATGTGGACAGAAGCTGCATGCTCTTCATGCACAGGATGTGATGCAGTTTAGGATTTTTTTGTTTTTGTCTCTTTACCTCAGTACCATCACAGTTCATCCAAACAAAGCTTCTGCTTCTCTCCACAGCTGATAACCACATGGAGAACAGAGCCAGTTAGGAGCCGTCCAACCTCTGTGAGGACATGAAGGCAGAGCTGAAGACTGGCATGAGAGAGTCAAGTTGCCTCATTACAACTGACATCCCTGAGAACTGAAAAGACCTGGAATGGCTGATATGAATGTGTCATGGTTTCTTTCTGTTGATGTCAAATATATTTGAAAAGCTAAAATGCTGTTTGGATCAACATATTACAATGAACACAACATTATGGTGACATACCAGAGGTCAAAAGAGGACAGATTGTTGGTGCACGTCTTGATGGATCATCTGTGACTAAGACAGCAAGTCTTTGTGATGTATCAAGAGCCACAGTATCCAGAGTAATGTCAGCATACCACCAAGAAGGACCAAGAGGAAGCTGTCTGAAAGAGATGTTATGATCTAAAACCAGCTGTTTAACTTTCATTGTCTAACCCCATTGATATATATTACTGGATTGGACATCACGTGACTTATCGTGCACCACACAGGAGCCATTATTATGCATTGAGTTTTGACTCGGAAACATCAATGACTGGTGGTAAAAAGGAGATGCAGCAGACAGTCACACCAAGAATATCAAAAAGGGATGAAATATTTTGCCAAAAATTGTACACTATAACAATAAGATCAGAAGATCAAGGTTATCACATTTTACAGGTGATTATTTATTTATTTTTTTTAAATGTCGGAGATGCAGGAAGTAGGTCAGTTATGCAGCTTGATTTTGACAACTTTATGTCGGGTTAACCCAGTAAAAGACTAATTTGCTTTTATTAATATCATTATGTTAGGATAACATTGTGAGAGGTATAAATGATGAACAGTAAATTTACCTTTACTACTACTAGGCTGTACAGTGTAGATCTATATTACTGGACTGATGTTCTGTCCTGTCAGCTTATGATATATATATATATACTGTAGTTTATGATTATATATCAGAGTAAAAAACTCAAACTCTTTTTTTTTTACCTCCACCACTTAGCTTACAAAATGTATGGTATATTTGTATATAAGTGGAGCTCATTCTTCTGTTTCCTTTTAAGAGCAATCGTTTCAGATTTCAACTGAAAGTCTAAGTTATAATTGAATTTCAATACTATGACACACATAAGTTAGTTTTATGTGGCAGAAGGGAAATTGTACAGTAAATACGTTAGCAAAAACCTATAATGAAAAGTTTCCAGACTGCTTATTGATTTTTCTCTTGGGCAAAT
>JAUBOC010008974.1:0-10622 GCA_032275365.1 Anablepsoides cearensis | reverse complement strand
CAGAGTTCGTTTCAATCGAACCGAGACCTAGGTTTTCAGGCGGACCAGAGTTCGCTTTTTTGGTCCGAATCAGAGTTCGATTACATGTTCACACCATCCCAAACGAACCGGACTTTCCAGGCAAACAAACTAGAATTCGATTAAAACGGACTAACTATCGTAGGTGTGAATGCAGACAATAATGCAGGTCATTCTGAGTAATAACAGTAATAAATTACTCATATCTTGTGAATACCTCGCTGGATGTTTGTATAAGGTGGACATCACTGCTGTGAAGCTGGACGCGCTCCTACTCTGTGAACACCGCCTCACATGTTTCCGCCTCATCTTCCTCTCATGCTGAGCTCATTGTTGGAGACTATTTGTTTGGCACATTTGCCAAAAACAAAAAATAAATCCTACAACCACTAAAATCTGATGTCACTCCATGTTTGTTTACATTTTGTAAAGAAGAAAATGTCTTCTTCTGAGGTTTTTGTGTTGATTCCTTCATTGGTTCTTTGTGCAGCGCCGCCACAGGTGAGGATAGGTTGTTCACAGGGTTTGGTTTATTTGACAAAGTGCAGTGTGAATGTGAACCACACCAACTGAAGATGTAAATAAATCTTGCAATTCTGGTCCCCAATCAAACAGAATCTACCAGACTATCAGGTCTGAATGTGACCTTAAACAATCTTACCACTCTAACACATCCAGACATCTGTTATATTTTAACCACTTATTCCATTCAGGGTCACTGGTGCCTACATCAAGCAGTCGCAAGTCCATCACAAAGACAAACAACAATTCACTCTCTTACTCACACTTTGGGACAATTAGAGTTATCTATTAACCTAACAGTCATATTTTTGGAGAATGAGTCAGTGTGTCTTATCAATGTGTTCCTTCTGTCTGTGTAAACAAAGTTGAAAAGTAGTTCTAAGGTCTGACATAAAAAGGTCCCGCCTCCAAGGGTGTGATCACAAAATCAAATGCACACGTTATTTTACAGGTGATTCATCTTTTTTCATTAGTCTTCTTTTAGAGCAGCCGGAGACAGACGCTGCTTCTGAGAGGTTGTTATTGTTTTGGTTCTGATAAGACTCAAGCCCTTTTTCGCCTCGCAGAGGCCTGCTGCTGTGTGGTTTCCTGGGCCTGAATGGAGTCAGATGTTTGAATAATCAACTGGTTTACTGCCATTTTGTTCAGACTTCCAATTTATTGAAGATGATTTTCTTACAGGTCTGCGGGAGGAAACCCATGCATGCACAAAGAGAACACCCAAACTCTACCCAGAAAGGTCCCTGCCGAGATTTGTTCTGGCAACCTTCTTGCTGGAAGCAACAGCTTTACCAACTGAACCACTGACCCCAGCACAGCTATTTTATATTAAATAATATATGCAACCAAATCTCCAGTGTCTGATAAAACTTTTTTAATATGTCTGAGGCAAAACACATGAATCTCAGTTAGGCATCTATCATTCAGAGGTTTCAAATCTTAAAAAGGAAACACATTTTCTTTATTCAACTTTGTTTTTAGGTTTGAATTTAAATATTGAAGCTTCCCTGAGGGAGAAGAAGCTCACCTGGCTCTTTGGTCCAAGGGGCGAGGAGATACACATAAAAAAACCACACTAGAGCAGTGGTTCCCAAAACATTAATGCGGAGTCTTGAAAAGCTTTTCAGAATAAATTACATTTCTAAATGAGTACTAACAGATGTTATTTTGCCTTAGTTGTTTTAAAATCTACTTTAAGTTACTTAAAATAAATGAAAGTAGCATAATGAATATTGTTACTATGCCCATATTTATTTGACCTGATAGCAATGTTTTTCACCCAAAAATAGTTTGTGGGGGCACAAGTTTCTGCTGCTGTTATTTAGTGGGTCAGAAGATGAAAAGTTTGGGAACCACTGCACTAGAGAGTTGAATAGGTTTTCCTAGTTTATCTAGTTTGAACTTTGCAGGTTTAGTCGTGAAGGAGGAGGGTTGAGCAATAATAATAATAATAATAATAATAATAATAATAATAATAATAATAATAATAATAATAATAAACAGTTTTCGGTACAAACTGGTATTCCACCCAGGACTAATGTGTATAAATATCTGTCAGATTGACAACTCCCTTATTTTCAAGCCACATGTGGAGAAGCTGGTAAAGAGGCTAAACAAGTTGTTTTTCTTTTAATGTGAAAAACAACTTATTACCAGTGTTGGATTATGGAGATCCTTTGTATGACTAAAGCTGCTCAATGCCCCTGTGCAGTTACTGGAATAACTTCAGAAAGACTGGAAACTAACAGAGTTCATTTCACTGAATGCTTTTGAATCAAAATTGAAAAAGACTTGAGACTGACTCTATAAAGTTTATTTTGTTTAACACTTTAATTTGGTGTGTTTATTTGCTGTTGTTCTCAATTGAAAAAAAAAATGTTTTTTTTTATAACAATGGTACTTCCTGGTTAAATAAAGGTTAAATAAAAAAGGTTTTTACTCAGTATGGAATAGGAAGGAAATGTGTGTGAAGTTACTTTTGTTTTTCTTTTGAAAATTAATAGATGCATCTAAATTAGTGTGACATTATTTCCTGATGCAAATAATGTCACACTAATTTAGATGCATAGCATTAAATAGCCTACAACATCTAACAATAACGACCTTTGCTTAGTTCACACCCTTTCCAGACCCCTCCTTCTGTTCCTGCACCTGGGTGCCCCCCTCCCCTCACTGCTCTGCAGCCCGCCATGTGCTCAAACTGAAGAAGACAAGAGGGAAAACAGCACTGAGGAAGGCATACGGTTAAAAAAAATCCAAGAAAGAGAAGACGACGAGACAGAGGAGGGAAAACAACATAGGTACAGTAAAAAAAAAGTCAAAAAATATTTTCTTTGTTGCAGAAAGTAACTTTAGTTGACTGATGAAATCTATCCTAAATAAATAAATAAATCAGCACGTGTAAGGCCTATCTCATTTAGTTATTTTTATTACCTGAGTGAAGGCAGGCTGACAAGTCATTAAATGCTGAGTATAAAATGTCCTTCTTGGTCACACATAGGTGGCAAATGCATTTGTTATTGTGAAGTGAAGCCTTCTGTATGGTGTATATTATTCTTAATAAATAAATATAGATGTGGTCAAGTTTTAAGATAGTCCATAGCTATATTTGTAATATTAGGGGATCAAAATGATCTGTAGTTGGGAAATACAGTATGCGGCCAAGATTGTTGTAAACCATGAGCACAAGATCTGCTAGACCTAGCAGCGACAATCTCATTTTTTCATTATTCTATTTATTCTAACTTATTTTCATGTATCTGTGATCATTGTTGCATGTACACACAAGTAAAACACAGCACAGCGATCTCCACGACCCATTTTCACAGTTATTTAATTCCCCACAAACTGGAGCGTAATGCTTCGCGCTAGGCAAAGATGGCGGTATCTGCAAACTAGTCCATACACATGTAATAATGATCATGTTGCAGTTACCACACATGTAATTCTTTGAACCTTTGGTCAATAAATGCTAAACTTTTCATAATTTATTTGCCTATTCAAAGCCAGATTTTTTTGCATTACCCAATGCAGGAGCACGATGAGCAGGGTGCAGAAAAACAGCAGTCTGTCTCACCCGAGGCCCAACGCGCACAATGCAACATGCGGCACAATGTAATTCACATTTTGATAAAGCTGACTTTTAGATATCTTCTGGGAGAAGTCTGTAAAGTGAAATAAATTATGTAACAGAAATCAGGACAGTAAAGCTGAATATGCAACTAAATGATGAAAAGTTTGGCATATGTTGACCAAAGTTTCAAAGATTTAAATGCGTAGTATCTGCAACATGATCATTATTACACATGTATTGATTAGGATGAACAAAAATATGCAAACCAATAAATAAATAAATGCACCAAAAATGCACCAATTAAATTAATAAGGAGAACTTTACCTCATTTTAATTGACCTTCATATTTATTTTTCCAGCCAGCTAGTATATATTTTAGAACATAATTTAAATGTGATTGTTTTTAAAAATATATTTTTTGTTTTTCCTTTCACTTGCATCTGTGTCTCTTAAATTTGTATATTTAATTGTTTTTTTCAATTTTTCCCACAAGTCTTTATTTTCATGTGTTGCTTTTACATTTCTGTTTCCTGTATTTATGTGTGCCTTTATATTTTACCATCTTAATCTTAAAGCTAAACTGAGGCAGCATAAACATGCACCGTACTGTAGATCTGCACATGGTTCCTGCTTCGTCCTGTCTGTTGACCAACAGGAGAGGAGCTGACCCAAGAATGACCGCTCACTTTATTTGCATAATGAGGCAGAAGTGCATAAGGAAATGTAAATACAGGTGACAGAGACATGTAAAAGCAACACATGAAAATAAAAATACATAAGATTTTTTTTAAATAATTAAATAGAATAATTTAAGAGACACAAGTGCATCTTGAAGTAAAAGGAAAAACAAACAAAAAATATATATATTTTAAAAACAGTTAAATTTTAATTGTGCTAAAATAAAAAATTTATTGGAACTAAGCTGGAAAAATAAATATGAAGGTAAAACTATGAGGTAAAGTTATCCTTTTTTCAATTTCATTGATGCATTTTAATTAATTTGTTCCTTTATTGATCCATTTATATATTTTTGCTTTTATTTCTAATTATGTCAGTTTTGGGCCTACATAAAAAAACACTGGTTTGTGATTGATTTTTACATTATTGCATCATCATTTCTAAAAAGAGCCACCACCGCATTTTGTAACAACCACCACAAAATGTAATACTGTTATTACATAATGTGGCTGTGAGTATTACAAAATGTTATGAAGACTTTTAACGTTTTGCGTCAATTATAATGTGGTCTTATTACATTTTGAAGCCTGATTTCATTACCTTATTACATAATGCGGCATTACAACACTTTTTATCCCTCCTCATCATTCTCTGTTCACAAAGCTCTTATCTTATTCACAGTTTCCCTGTTTCTGACTCCTTTATTTTTTCATGAGGAACTTTCAGATGTCCAACCTGAGCAAACAAACACACCTGAGCCTGAAAGTCTGTGTTCACAAAGTTGTGTTTCCCAGTTTGTGAACTCAAGTCTGTCATGGATTTTTTCATAGAACATAATCCCGGTAATTTTGCAAAAACCCGAAATACGTTAAATACTGTTCTCTCATTCTCTCTCTCTCTCTAAAGCTAAATAATTAAGAACAATGTAATGTCTTAAATTTGTAATAAACAAAAAATTCTGTTCCAAATAATAATAATAATAAAAGAAAAATACAGTACACTATGTTGTGAAGAGGAAATCTTTTCACTGTCTTTGGGTTGTTTTTTTTGGGGGGGGAAGGAGAAAAAAAAGCAAATAAATAAATAAAAAACAGGAGAAAAATCTTTAAAGAATTGAACAAAATTTATTAAGTATTACATGAAAAATCCACCAGGAAGATTTACAAATCTGGAGAGGAGAACAATCCTTCCTTTGAGATCATCAAAATAGCATCGGACTAATTTCTGTAACTGCGATTGCCTGTTTCCTATGTAATTTCTGAGCAACAGAAACTGGATTTGGACTTTGTCCTCTCGTGTACGCTCTATACTTCCCCTTCTATTTGCTATACCTTGTGTTTCTATTTGCTCAGCTACCAGTTGCTTTGGAAACGGGACCTTGACCCTGACACCTAGACATGTATTTTTAACAGCTCATCACGCACACACTATGACAAGTAAAGCAGATGAAGCCCTAAATTCTAAATTTTAACTTGCATGAGATTTATTCCTTATGAAAGCTAGAAGCAGACAATAAAATGTAGTTATTAGCAGAAAATAGCACATGCATTTCCAGTGACACAAACAACATAACAGTTATGCTGTAAAACCCTGCATGTCATTTTCAGCAGTTATGCTTAAACGTACATACAGTATATGACAACATTTGTTTATATCAGATCAAAATTACCTAAGGACAACAAGAGAGTTTCATCTGTCTATTCAACCAGTTAATGCCATCCTCTGCTCTGTTATTTATTTGTAATGGCATATAAAGATTTTTTTAAGATCTCTTGAATTTGCACATAGCCAAGGATTTTCTGAATCATGTTTGGTTTAATTTCTCTGACTTGTTGGTTTGATTTTTTTTATTTTTCCTCTGTTCATTCTGATCTCACAGGGTCACCTTTCACTGTTTGAAGCTGAACTTCACTGAGTGATGGAAGAAAAAACGCTCACAGACTGGGATAGTCATGTATTTGATTGCTTTGAGGATCCAAATACCTGTAAGAGCAAAACCTAATACGATTTGGAGATTGTTCCTCTTTTAATTTGATATAATCATTTCATCACTGTATTTGTACATTCTGTGTTTTACAGGTTGCTATGGCTTTTGGTGCGGACCCTGCTTGGCCTGCACAGTTGCAGGACAATTTGGAGAAAACAGATGGTTGCCGTTAATTGATCTATGTTGCAATATTTTTCACTATGGAAGTCCCATATATGTTCCTCCTGCAGCCTTGTCTGTAAGAATTGCCATGAGAAATAAGTACGGCATCAAGGTATGACATCATGAATCACTGATCCTGATTAGTGTCAGCATATTTGAGTGTGTCAGTGAGACTGTTTTAATTCTTGGTCCGTCCATCCGTCCGTCCATCTGTTTTCTTCGGCTTGTCCAGGGTTGGGTCGCAGGGGCAGCAGCTCATGCAGAGAGACCCAGACTTCCCTCTCCTCAGCCACTTGGGCCAGCTCCTCTGGGGGAACCCCATGGTGTTCCCAGGCCAGCCGAGAAACATAGTCCCTCTGTGTCCTGAGTCTTCCTCTGGGCCTCCTCCCAGTGGGATGTGCCCGCAATACCTCACCAGGGAGGCATTCAGGAGGTATCCTAACCAGATGCCCGAGCCACCTTGTGACCAAAGCTTGTGACCATAGATGAGAGTAGGAACTTAGACCCACCGGTACAGCGCCAGCATCACTACAGACACAGCACTAATCCGCCTGTCGAGCTCCCGCTCCTATCTTCCCTCATTCGTGAACAAGACCCTGAGATACCTAAACTCCTCCACTGGGCTGCAAAACGCTCAAGTGAGGGCTGGAGATCATGATTTTGTAGGGAAAATCTGCGCCGTTCAAAAATGGTATGTCCGAATAAACAGGAATCAGCTGGATTTCTTCTTAAATCTTTATTTTCAATCTTCTAACTCCAATCAGGTTCACTACAGCACACAGCACACAGGCCTCTTTCTGACCTTCAAGCTAAGCGATAACAGGAGCTCTGCTTTGCACAAACAGAGTCTGCAAACACACTGACACCTTCTACCACTATAATAATGAATCGACATTATAAAGCACATCTCTTCCTGGTTACAACCATGGAGGTATTAACATTAGCGTCAGACGTCAGAACGTAACTCAGATTTGTTTTGACTAAGTAAAGAACACATGATAAGACACACATCAACACTTTGGCTGCTTTAAACTTAAGACTGCAATGATCAGAAAGTATAAAATACAATTCTGCATCTAATATTCAATTAATCAGTTACAACATTTTCTTCAATCTGATGAAGCCAATAGGACCACATCATCCGCAAAAAGCAGAGATGCAATTCTAAGGTCATCAAAACGGATCCCATCAACACCTTGGCTGCGCCTAGAAATTCTGCCCATAAAAGTTATGAACAGAATCGGTGACAAAGGGCAAATTTGGCGGAGTCCAACTCTCACCGGAAAGGAGTCCAACTTATTACTTGCACTACCAAGCTCTGGCACCAGTCGTACAGGGACCTAACAGCCTGTATCAACGGGCCTGGTACCCCATCCTCCCGGAGTACCCCCCACATGAGTCACTGAGGGACACGGTCGAACGCCTCCTCAGTGACCACCCGAACAGCAATCTGCTTGGACTGCCGATACCTATCGACTGCTTCCTGAGTCCCACAGGCCAAAAAGACCTGATGGGACTCCTCCTTTAGCCTGACAGCATCCCTCACCTCCGGTGTCCACCAGCGGGTTTGAGGGTTGCCACCACGACAGGCACGACAACCTTACGGCCACAGCTCAGGTGAGCCGCCTTGACAATGGAGGCACTCTGCCAGACGTTCCCAGCAGACCCTCACTATATGTTTGGGTCTTCCAGGTCTGACCGGCATCCTCCAGCACCACAGAAGCCAACTCACCACCAGGTAGTGGTCAGTTGACAGCTCCGCCCCTCTCTTCACCCAAGTGTCCAAGACATGTGGCCGCAGATCAGATGAAACCACAACAAAGTTGATCATCAACTCCTTGCTCCTGGCCCCAGGGTGTCCTGTAGCCAGGAACAAGTCCCCGAGCAGAACGAAGGAGTCCCCTTTAATAGCGCCCTCCAGCACCCCCTTCAAGGACTCCAAAACGGGTGGGTAATCTGAACTGCTGTTAGGTGCATAGGCACAAACAACAGTCAGGACCTGTCCCCCCACACATAGGCGGAGGGAGGCTACCCTCTCGTTCACCAGGGTGAGCCCCAACTTACAGGCTACAAGATGGGGGGCAATGAGTATGCCCACTCCTGCTCGGCGCCTCTCAGCATGGGCAACTCCAGAGTGGAAGAGTGTCCAACCCCTCTCGATGATACTGGTTTGAGAGCCAGAACGGTGCTTTGAGGTAAGTCGAAATATATCTAGTCGGAACCTCACACACCAGCTCAAGCTCCTTCTCCACCAGAGAGGTGAAATTTCACATCCCTACAGCCAGCTTCTGTAGCCGAGGATCAGATCGCCAAGGTCCTTGCCCTCGACCATTGCTCAACACACAATGCACCCGACGCATTTGGTCCCCCTCCAACCCGACCGGGCTTCATGGGCAAAAGCCCGGCCACCAGGTGCTCGCCAACGTGCCGCACCTCCAGACCTGGCTCCAGAGTGGGGCCCCGGTGAGGGAACACTGAATTCATCATGTCTGATCCCTCATAGGACCTGTTTGCCTTGGGTGACCCTACTGGGGGCATGAAGCCCCTGACAACATAGCTCCTATAGGATCATTGAAACACCTCTCCATTACAATAATGTGGCAGCCCAGGGAGAGGAATTAATTAATGAATTAATTAGTGGTATTACACAATATTTATAATGAAAGATTTGTAAGCCCAAAAGCAGTATAAAAAAAGTAAATATATTTATTGTTTATTTTTAGGGCTCCGTGTGTAAGGACATTGGTATCTCCTGTTGCTGTGCGAGTTGCTCCTGGTGTCAGATGCATCGGGAGTTGAAAAGTCGCAATCAGAACCCGGTCGTCATCAACATGTCTAAATATGTAGTCAGCATGCAGCCTGCTCATGAGATGATGCCGCCTGTGAACCCTCCTCCAGATTATGATGTGGACCAGACAGTGGCTATCCAGGCTCCACTCCTATCCAAACAATAACTAACTTTGTGTGGTTGTAGTTGGGCATAGTTCTGAACCATACTTTAAAAGCAACATATTGTAAAAGTTAATAATTGTTTGTTGTGGTTTGATAAACAACTAAATCAGTTTCAGTTTAAAACTCTGGTGTTAAGGATTGTGGGCAGTATGCATATTAATGTTAAATTTTGTTTTCATTAAGTAAATTTGAGGGGATTTTTTATCTTGAAACTGGTCAAATAACAGATAAGTTAGAAATTTCGTTGGACTTTAACTGTTTATTTGCTGTATGATTTAAGCTGTGGCATTGATGATACACAATTCATTTGTTCAATAAACACAAATCAGAAACTCTTTTGAATTTTTGTTTCTCAGAATCAGAAATACTTTATTGATCCCTAAGCGACATTACAGTTGTTACAGCTGCAACCATTCATGTAGAAATACTTGGAAAATAAAAATAAACACTCCTAAAATAACAAAATTTAAATACTAAGAAAAAAAAAGCTTATGAAATAAGTACAGCATGGTTGGCATCATGCATACTGTATGAATATAACCGTTTTAAGTATAAAGAAAAAAATGTAGACAGTAAAAACTGTAAGGTATTGCACGTAATTCAAAAAGTGTCCCAGATGACAGGATAATATAAATATACCAAATAAGATGACACGTTGCTCGTGTTTGAGCAGAATCCTTGTTAAAATAAAATACACAGAATGTTTATAGTGACAGACGACCAAAGGTTTTTATGTTTCAGGTGTTTTGATGGTCACTGATAGGAATGACCTGTGGAGCATTTTGGCATCTGCTACCCTCAGTCTGCTCCCCCAGAGTTGCACAGAGACTACACTGGTATATTTCAATAAAGTCCAGCTTTCATATAAGGGTGATTCTTTTTTTGCGGCAACATTTTTGCTGCAGGACTTTTGAAAAAAAAATTGTAATATTTTAAGTTTTAAATATTTTGTTACATCACTGACATGTTTAACAATAAGTAATGAATAATGGTCAAGCTCAGGGCTGGATAAAGTAATAATTACAGGTAGTTTTTTTCACCGTCGTCTCTGAATGTGTTCCACCCTGTTAGGGACATTTACACATAGACCAGAAATAGTTAAACATGTAAATATTGATAAATAATAACTTTTTCTTAAAAAGTGTATGTCCCTTTTACTATATAATATGTTTTATTCTTAAAATTTTAACATACCATGTAGTCACGAATCATTTATGTCAGTATTGTGAA
>JAUBOC010008643.1:0-10640 GCA_032275365.1 Anablepsoides cearensis | reverse complement strand
CTGTGTCGAAGGCAGCTGTCAGATCCAGCAGCATTAAAATAACACAGTGACCAGAGTCTGTGGCTAATAAAATGTCAATGTCAAATGTGTTGAAGCTAAACTATCGGTTGAGGAAGGAGACTTTTCATTTCCATCTGTTTTGTGTTTCGCAGAGACGTGGCCATTAGACCATGTCTGTCTGGGAAAGTTAAAGGTGGACAAATCAATTTTTACATCAACATTGGCTGGTGTAATAATATAACAGTGATCCTCCAGTTTTGTCAATAAACCCTTTTACACCCTCCAAAACCAGGGGTGGCACACAAAAATTAATATCCATAACGTCAAATTTATGATGTGTTTGTAAGAAAGACAAATTGAAAACTATGTCAACATAAAGCTATGAATTAGCCAGACGATGTTCAATTTGTAATTTTACAGATAATATCACAGATTCTGTGATGTTCAGAGACAAACAACGAGAATAAGTATTTGTAATGTTCGGGGGACCTATTGGTGGGGGGTCTGGGGGTCCTCCTCCCGAAAATTTTTAAAGAAGTAAATGCCTTTTTCTGCATTCTGGTGTATTTTAACAGATTTTTACCTACATAGGAAAACACATAATGTGATTATTCTATAGGTAAAATGGAATTAATTTATTTGTTAAGCAACAGAAACAACACTGGGTGAACTAATGTTTTATGGTAAATGTAGGGGTTCAAATGAATTACATTTTAAATTTGATGGGAACAGTTCCCTTCAAAAATCCTTGTCATTTAAATAAAAAATGTCAAACTACATATTTTAAAGACATTTACAAGGAACAAGCTTTCACCTCTTCTATTTTTTTATTTGCTTGTTGAAGAAAAACTGTAATTATAAAACCCCAAAACTGGAAATAAAGATTAAAACAAGCACAATTACAAACTACATCTGCTGTTACGTTTCCCAAATTATTAAGTTATTTTGCCTTTTATGTCATATAATAAATATGATTTTAGTCTGTGAGAGAAAACATGAGTACATGAAGAAGATGTAAACACAGAACAGAAAGTTGATCTAGCAGCCTAATACTTAATCTATCTTCATGTCTGTTGATGTAGGAGCTGAGAGAGTCAGAGGCAGCAGGTAGGACAGAGAGTCTCAGCTGAGGTGATGGGCAGGTGTGAAGGAAATAGTAAATGTTATTTTGAGTACATTTTAGTCAGCTGTGTGAACTTAATGTAATAAATTACTGATCTAAATACATAATCTACAGCATGATTAACAGTTTTGTTTTATTTTGACCAGTGTAAAAGTGATAGGCTTATTATTTTCATTTACAACAACTCCCGTCCTGCTCACCATCTTGAGCTTACCAAAGCCACGCAGAGCAACTTTTGTTTTGAAACTTCCTCGGTGGAAATATTTTTTTTGAACGGACACAGAGAAGCCTCGTCTCTGAACTTCGATTGAAAGCAGGCCAGGAGATGCAGGAAAAGTAACATAGACTGGGAGGTCCAAATGGGTGAGGATCTGAGTTCTTCACTAACTGGAGCATCTTCCGTCCGACTTGAACCGTGGTGACTGACTCTGTCCTCGGTCAAGTTAATGGTTGTCTGTTACTAAGCGTACCTGGTTTCTGGCTGGATTTGTTGAGAGACACTTGCCCTCTGGTCAAAATCCACATTCTTTAAAGGATAAAGTTAAAAACTCTTCTTCTTCCCTTATTTACCCTAAACTTTATGCCTTGCCAATCTTGTGCCGCAAACAAATGATTTATTAACATCTAAGCCTAAAGGTTTGTTGTACTAACTCGATGTAGGAAATTTAATTGTCCACAGTAAGCTGTATATTAGTGATTTGTTTTGATTCTGTAAATAAATTATCTTGTTTATTATTAGATCAAACTAAAGTCACTGAGTATGCCCATCTCGTGTTTTGTCATTCAATTTGTCAATTGTCATTCATAAAGATATTTTCTGAAAATAAGAGAAATTGTGTTAAATAAATTTCCTTATAACTTTTGTTATAAGAGATTGCATATCGGTTTGTCGCATACTCAACATTACTCTACAAAGAGTAGAACAGCAAGGAGATAAATCATAAAGAAACTTAGCAATTAAATTAAAATTTCAACATTGATCTGAATGAAAATTTTATGAATAAAACTTTTAAATACAAATTGGTTTAAAATCTAAATCCTAAATTCAGGGAATTTAATCATTGTTTTAATACAGTAATAATGTGAAACCAGTATTTTTTGCACAAGATTATGTCAGAATCTCCTCCTTAATGTGTGCAATTTCTCCACTGGGAGGCAGGAACTGTCTGTTCAGGAGGCAAAATGAAGTCAGCTGGTAGAAACTGTTCAACACTGCAGCAGTCTCATTTACCATGTTGCAGGGATCAGCTTTTCCAAACATGGCTCCAACTTTCTACTTTTTTTTTCTTTTTCTGTAGAGTAAAATATATACACAAAAACACAAACTATGTTGGTGAGTTTTAAAAATTTTATTTCTATTTCCCCTCTGGTTTTACTGTCACATAACAGAAAAAAACTGTTCTTCTGGGAGAGTTTTGAAAAATGAATGATATATTGAAAGAGTATCTACACAAAGACCTGAATATCAGTGTATTATACTAGATTTTCTTCATGACAAGACACCATTTGTCACAACAAATAAGACATTTTTCTAAAAGAAAATTGTAAAAAAAAAATCCTCAAAAAGACCAGAAGGTGGATTCAAAGGTCTAAAAGAGAGAAAACATTTAAGTGGCTTGATGTTACCGAGAAAATACTGGGGAACGGAAAAGTGGTCACTAACCTTCTCACTCACAGAGCCCGAAAAAGAAAAAAAAAACTCTGACAGTTCTGATGATGACCTCACTGTGACTGGAGGGCAAAGCCAAAGAGGGAGGCCTTTAATGTTGAAAGCTGGTCTTACTTAGGGGCAGGCTTTAATTATGGTCCGAGTGGAGGAGCAGGGCTCATACACAGGGAGGCAGAGGTAGAACAAATCCACAGGGAGATCCTAAATTTGTGTGCCGAAGGGCAGAAATGTGGTCGTAATCCAGAGATACTGACTGAAAGTGTTCAATAATCTGGCATAGACTTGGTCTCAGCAGCAGCTGAGGGAGGACAGAAGGCATGGTTTCTGACACACAATACACCTATTAATGATTAGGATTGTATTATTAAATGATAGTAAAAGTACATTTTTCTTCCACCTAACCATTCTTTAAACCTAAAACAGGTATTTATGTAGAAAAGATCCTAAATGCTGGATCATCAGTTGTTTCACTGATGGTTTGATGAAACATTTTAGCTCCACCTGGTGATCACTAAGGTTACCAGATGTCCTGACATCCAAAGACAAAGTTAGGAAAAAATATAAGACAATGAAATAAAGTATTTATTTTTCTACAGAAATAATTATTTCCATTGCATTACAGTACTGAACTTGAACATTACTTTTGAACAAAAAAAATTGACATGTAGATTCTTCCAAACATCTTTTTATTAATCAAACAATCAGAGACATAAAGATGCCAACAACAGAATTAATAAGTCTCATTTTTATCTCTATCTAATTTTGACTCAGGTTTTAACTTTACCTCAAAGTGAAAAGTTTAAAGAATTTATCAAAAGTTAGACAGTTCACCTAAAATCAGATAGAACTGAGATAATAATGCACTACCGTTATTTGTTTATTTATTTATTTGGATGGTTACCAGCATATTCAAGGTTTACAGGCTGATAAGTGAGAGAGAAATTACAACCGTTTTTATGCTTCCTCCACGCTGGGTGACGACCTCGCTACATAAAACAATAATCCAACATGAATGGTCTTCGGATCTTGTCAAATGCTTCAGGTTTATGATCGTGCTAGATTATGACAGTGATCATGACAATTTCATACAATCAACTTAAATTAGATGTGGTATTCATAACTTGAAATGTGACCATCGAGTACTAAAACTTGGCAACATCATGATTGCCTTTCAATTTGAAATGAGGTTTTCCATTCTTACATCCATTCAATATGCTGGAATGAACAGCAGGGAAAACACGCTGAAAAATGAGTAGTTTTCAGTAGTTTTTAGGCTTTTTATAACAGAAGTTCCTTCTCTGGCCGCAGTTTCTTGTCCCATAAAATCTGGTGCCGCTCTTCTCCAGGACACCACACCGGACAGCCGGGCAGCTTGGAATGTCCTGGTACTGCACTGGTTCTCCACCCATCCAGAACCACTCACTACCCAGGTATCTCAGGCCCGTCCACACCTGTCGACAGCAGAGAGATCCACATGATCACAGAGGTAGAGCTGGTCAAACACCAGCAGTGTGGAAACCTGACCCACCTCATCAGTGGTGGCCTGCTGGGCTTTGCTGTCGTGCGTAACTGTGATCATCTTCAGTGTTTAGAGTGGTCAAGTCATAACTGTCCTTCCAGAACATAATGTCCGGATTCTCTGGGTCCACTCCCCCCAGAGACCTGCAGTGTTCTAACGCCTCCTCCCACTTTTTATTCTCCTTCACCAGAACCAGCCTCTCATGGAAACACATGTTTATGCGCTCTCCATCACACATAACATTTATCCAATAGGATGTCTTGGACCACTTAAAGCCACAGTGTTCAGTATCTTGTGGTTCTGAAATAAACATCAGTAGAAAGATTTACTGGATACAATTTGTACGTCGGTATCCATCTTTATCCAGCCACATTTCTGGTGCATTTCAGCCACATTTCTGGTGCTGGTAACTATGGGCGGCAGTGACTGAGTGGTTAAAGGAACTCCCTTAACCACTCGTTCTTCACTTCATCTTCTCATCAGTGAGCTGGTGGTTCGATTCCCCACTATTCAATCATGTACCTGGAATGATCTATCTGTATTAGCTGTGTGTATAGAGACATAGTAAAGTACTGAATGAATGTGTGAGGATGGGTAAATGAGGGAACAGATTGTAAATGGTAAATGGACTGTACTTATATAGCACCTTTCTACCCAACCAGGGTACTCAAAGCGCTTCACACTAAAATCTGTGTCCTCATTTACCCATTCACACAGCACTCTATCAGATCTCCTACAAAGCTAACATGTACAATCATCTATGAATCAGTGCCAATCACATTCACACACTGATGGGACACACATCAGAGGCATTGGGGTTAAGTATCTTGCCCAAGGACACAACAACTGGACAGCTGGACGAACCGGCGACCTTTCGGTTCCAGGACGACTCCCCTAACCACTCTGCCACAGCCGCCCCATTACATTGTAATGTAAAGCGCTTTGAGTATCCTGGTTAGATAGAAAGGTGCTATACAAGTACAGTCCATTTACTATTTATTTCCAGCATTCCAGTTATTAGACATGAACAAGTGCAAGTCCATTACATGGCCACTGAAAAACAAAGTTACTAGTTAACCCAACATTCGGGCTGTACCTGGAGAAAACACAGGAGAACAATTTCACACAGAAAGGCCCAAGGAGGGATGCAATCCTGCAAGATTCTTTCTGTAAGCTCACTGCACCTCTGTGCCACCCATCAATGTTTGTCAAAAGAAAACACTAGATTAGTTGTGCAACAGCTGCTTCAATATACCTGGAGTCTGTACCTGACACTCTTATTTTGGTAAAAGAAAAAGGTATTTACAGGTGATAGGATCATCAGAGGAACAGGGGGATCTGTGGGAGACAGAGGGTGATTCAATGTACCAAGCAGAGTATTCCAGTAATGAGAGGATGGCAATGATAATCATTAGTAGATGAATAGGTAGTTTGAGAGTGGGGAGTGGGTAATCGGGGGAATCGGGCCCACTATGCCTAAAAAGATCTGCGTTTAACAGGACTGGAGTGGGACTCGTTTTCAGCCCTGGAGTTTCATGCCTCAGACTGGTCCACTATAAACCAAGACCTATTATTAAAGTCATGGAATTATAACCTCAAAGTCAACAATAGCACGCTATTTCTGTAATTCAGTGTATTTTACTAAAATATTTCCAACTCAATGCAAGTGGGGGGTTTGCTTCATAATGTAAATACATCAGTGCACATGTCCAGCATTATTCTTTACAAAACATCAGTTTTGTCATTTTCACCTGGTCCTTATTTGAAACAGGCGAATTAAAGACTGATCAATAATTATTGATATCAACTGACATGAAAGACTTACATTGTGATACATTAAAGCTGTAGCACCCAGAACTAGTTCAGACACTCAGATGGAGGAGACCTAAGGATCAGAGACTGTTCAGGATGAAGAACTGCCAGTACCATAAAGTGAAGACAAAGTCTGACTTTCATCAGCGTTTTCACTGACTGTATAACAATGTTTCATGGTTGTCATGGATAAATTCTGATTCCCCTCAGTCTTATATACCAGAAAAGTCTCATCAGCTGCATGAGAAACAGCTAATGGCAATGCCTCCGCTTTGTCACTCAGGAGGCTGAAAGACGGTGGTTAACATGGAAAATATTGGAATCCCTACAGCAGGGCTATTCAACTAAACTGTTCCGGAGGCCACAGTTACTGCAGACCAACAGCAGAGGGGCCGAACATCCAACAATTAAAGTTATTATGCAATTAAACCAAGTATTACAGAGATTTGTTACCTTTGAAATAATTTATTCTGCTGCATTTAGTTATGAATACAACATACAGAACCCTATCTAATAAAAGTGATAATAAAAAATAACACATTTTGTCTTTTATTTACCACAAATAATATTTTGGCATCTCTGACTTGCAAAATTTTTAAACCAATTTTATTTTCACTTTCATAGTTTTATCTTCAACTGCTTATAGTTTTAACTATGGATGAACCAGTTGGTGGACCGAACTTTGGTCACGCCAGTTGAGAAGCTCTGCCCTACACTGAGCTATCAGAAGCACTCCAACATATGTACCGTGTTTAAAAGGATTTGCTCACTACTATTATAAAGATAAGACAAATTATGCTAAACAACAAGGGCTTTAAACTTTATACTCAAAAAAGCAAATCCTCAACCCAAGACAAGAGAGGCTGTCAAGCTAAAGAAGGAGTCCAATCAATCCTTTTTAGTTAGCAGGACTACAAAAGCAGCAAAGGGGTATCAGTGAGCCAAGCAAGCTGCAACCCTGACTGTTGCTGAGGCAAAGACTCAGAAGTTAGAAACGTTTGCTAACATTGGGTAGAACATCTGGATCAACTCCAGGAAGATTCTGTCAAACCGTCAGATGACTGAGGCAGGAGAAGAAGCTTTAATAACGGGATGCTGTTGATGTTGACAGGCAGTGTTTGCACTGTGGGGTCTTTCTGAGTGGAGCTGACATGTTCTCCTCATGCTTGTGTGGATTTTCTCCAGTTTTCTTACTCAGCCCAAAAGTTGCATGTTTATGCCTTCAGGTCTCCCTTGTCAAATGCGGTTTGACTGGTTAAATAAAAAAAAAGACATCTGCTGTGTGTAAAGTCAGGGTGTGATTTGCCAGAGGTACAACTGTCCAGTGTCCAGAGCATTGAGTACATTAACATTTATTACACCATTACAATAGTAAATAACTTATTACTGCTTACCTCCAGCAGCCCAGTTGATGTAGTTCGCTGTCAGATCTTCCATGGACCATTTCCACGGACTGTCTTTATTATCTCGATACAATCCTAACCAGCCTCCCATGTTAACGAAAGCTTTATTTTCATCTTTGATAGTGACCAAATCAATGTGATTCTCCCTGCAGAAAGACTGAGCTTCCTTCCAGGTTAGTTTATTTGAAAAGGAAATAAAGCTGGCTGGTCTGAGGCTGGATTGCTGCCCACAAACCAAAGGAAAGACGGGGAGGAAGCAAACAAAGAGGCAGATGTTCATCGTTTTTGGAGAGAAGGACTTCCAACATACCTGCAGTCACATCAACATGTTCATTAAATATCAATTTGAGTAAAAGCTGCAACAATACATCAAGCCCTAAAATGCTAAAGAAATTATTTTGATGGTGAAATGTCCCTTTTCTAAAGTTGACTAAACAATATATTTTTAAGCTTTGTCAGATTTGTAGATAAAATATTTTTTGTTTCATGATTTAATCTACTTCAGAAAGTTAAAGTCTCTGCTCTTGATGAGCAGCGTTGCAAAAATTTGATTTAGGGACCCAACCCTGGTCCTCAGGTCACACATAGTCTTGGAATTAAGGCCCTAATTAGGCCCTTAATTCCAAGACTTAACTGCATCAGAACATGAAGGAGGCCAGAAAACCAAAGATGTCTTGCAGCACAGAAACTATAAGAATAATTCCTTGACTTTAAAAAGAGACTCAGATCCCAAATTGTTCCACAGCATCTGATTTGTCTTTACAATTTTTCCCCTAGGAAGTTGTTCTTGGGGGGTGCGGGGGTGCAACAAAAGTTTTATGCACGTGACTCTACATGTGTCAGTCTGGTGTTGTAAAATGTCTATTTACAATCTTTAAAACCAAATGTATAAACTATAGGAATTCTTGTAGGACAACTTTTTTGAGACTGAGAGCTACTTCAGGGGTACAGAGGAATTTGTTTGATACAAACTTTAACTAAATACTGTCAGGTTCTGCAGGAGGAATAAACCCAAGTCCGGATGGAGGCAAAGAGGTAAATAGAAAAATAATTTATTAAATAAAACAAAAAGCTGACGTGGCAGCAAATAATAAAAACTCAGGAGACACTGGGAAACAACAAAGATAACCAAACAGTAGGACATTTACTAAACAATGAACCAGTAGGGTAGTGTAGAACTGAGACTGGATAAATACTAACAGAGGAAGGGAGGAGAATGAGCAACAGTTACAAAAACAGGTGAGTGTGATTAACAAGGTGACGACAGGTTAACATCAGAGGAGATAATGTAATGACAAAGAGAGAGCACCAGAGGGAGACAGAACAGAAAACAAGACCACAAGTCCTCACAGATACCCTATAGCATTAATCACCCCCCCCCCCCCCTCCCCCCACACACACCAATGCACCACAACTCAGAAATCTTTATTCCCAATAAATGTCGTGCTTCTAGGTGCATCCCAAACTTTTACTGGTTTGGGTGGTGATCCTGATAAACAAGGTTGTTACTGTATGTGTGGCTCTAGCAGGAATAAGAGCTGCTTCAATTTGTGTCTGCTGACTGTGAACATTTTAGCTCTGTTGAGCTTTAGCTGTTTAGCATAGTGCACTTATATTAATTATGAACCCACCATGCAAAGTGGGGGTCATATTGTTTTCGTACAGTTTATTTATTTATTGATTGATTTATTGATTTATTTATTTATTTATTTATTTTTATTGCTAATTCTTAACACAATCAGTCGGCTGTTTAACAATTTAGCTTAGTAATCTTAGTGATTCAGTATAATTTGTTAGTCATATTAGGTAGTTAAATAATTATATAAATTATTGATATAAGTGCATATGCTAAACAGCTAAAGCTTAAATTGTTCACAGTCACCAGACTCAAACAGTAGCAGTCTTGTCCACATGTACAGTAACAACCCTGTTTATCTCTCACATCCAACAGAGAGATGTGCGCTGCTGTGACTTCAGCTCATCAGCACCTGTCAATCACCAGGGGCGCAACAAGTGAAGGGCTATACCCACCCCTCAAATTTAATGGCCTCTTTGCGTTGTGCTCATTTTATTTCCCCCTACCGATTTTGGTTTAGTAAAACAATTTAAATATGATTTTTTTTTTTTGCAAAACTAATAGTTACAATAGTAAAAAAAAAATTTTAAATAACGCAAACTTAAAATAGTCCCTCTGAATAAAGACACCCAGAATAAAACAAGTGTCTAAAAGTCTTGTCTTATTGTTTTCTAACCATTTATTTATTTATAAATAAATAGCCTCCCTGACTCACACTTTATCTGAAAAAGGGGTGTCTGGACATAGAACACTGCTTAGATCAGTGTTTTTAACCCTGATCCTCAGGTCACACTGTCCAGCATGTTTTAGATGTTTTCCTGCTTCAGCACAGCTGATTTCAATTAATAACTGATTAACAGGCTTTTGATGAACTGCAATCATCTGAATCAGGTGTGTTAAAGCAGGGAAACCTCTAAAACAGTGTTTCCCAACCCTGGTCCTCAGGTCACACTGTCCTGCATGACCTCCAGAGCTCCGCCTCCGCTGCGGCCGGGCCCACGGCCGACCTCCAGAGCTTCGCCCTTGCTGTGGCTGGGCCAACGGCCGTCCTCCAGAGATCCGTCTTCGCTGCGGCCGGGCCCCAAGTCACCCTCTTGAGATCCTGCCTCACCTGTGTTGGGCCCCTGGGCGCCCACCTGAACCTTTTGCCCCTAGAGCCATCTTTGTGACTGTTTTTGTTTTTTCTCCCAGGGTTTCCTGTTGGTTTTTGGTTTATCTTTTATTTTTCTTTTGTTGTCTGTTTCAATGTCTTGTGGTCCATGTTGTCTTTGTTGTTGTTGTTTCTGGCCCTCCATCCTGTGTTGTTGTTTGTACCCCCCCGCCTCCCTCCTGTGTCTGCGTTGTATTGTCCGGTGATGATACGTAGAGGGGAGGTACTGTGAAGATGTGTGTTTTGTCGTCTTGTGTTCTACCTCCCTCTTGTGTTCACATTGGCTGTGTCTCAATTCATGGGTTGCAGCAGACGTCGACCACGCCGACGTCGGCTGCAGTTGACGTGGGCTGTAGGCTGCTCGTGTCGGCTGCATAAACGGCGGGGA
>JAUBOC010008578.1:0-10645 GCA_032275365.1 Anablepsoides cearensis | reverse complement strand
CATCCACCCCCGGTGCCTTGCCACCGAGGAGCTTTTTAACCACCTCAGTGACCTCAGCACCAGAGATTGGAGAGTCTACAATGTGGAAAAAAAAATTGGAGACCCATCACTTGATGTTATTTGTGCACAAATCTGTCACGGTTAAACCCTAAGTTAGTATAATATGAATGGATAAACACAAAAAGCACATTCATGTAAATGCAGTGTTCTTTGTGGTGGTTTTGTGTAAATTGAAGACAATGTTTTTTGTGCAAAAAAGCTTATTCTAATGTTTTAAGTTTAAATGTTGCAAAAGGTAGCTCTTAGACAATTTCATTTTGTGAAAGTAGCTCTTAGGGGGAAAAAAAGTTTGAAGACCCCTCTCTTGGATGTTTCATATTGGTCTCTGAAGGAAACAGATTAAATGGAACATGTTCCAAGATTAAATGGAACATGTGCTTCAGCAGCTGGATGTACCAGGAGAATTGGAGCAGATAAGACATCAAAGGCAAAAAGAAAATAAAGTTAAAAGAGAATGAAACAAGAACAGGAGCGAAGTGTGGAGGTTCTCAGAAAGTATTTACAGATCTTTATCTGTCAGTGTGTGGTGGGGAGACCACTGGAATGTGTGTTTGGTATTTGGGTGGATGTCCCTGATAAACTAAAGAATAAAGGGTAATTACTTTGTTGATAACGTTGTTTCAGTTCAGTTCACAACACTTCTGGATGTTAACGTCTATTTGATGCCAGGTGTTCTGTTAATTTTTTTTTTGACTTTTAAATTGTGCATCTTATGTTGCTTTTTTTAGGGGCCCCGAGGTCCAGATGGCACACTAGGAGAACCAGGACCTGAGGGCACCAAGGTAAACAGCTTCATTTGTTTGTAACCTTTTGTTAAATAAAGAAAATCCCACAGTGGTCAAAGAAATAACTTGATACTAACAAAAGTACGGGTGTATTCACGCCAGCTTTAAACAGACCAGAGTATGTTTAACCTTATATCACCCGCTTCAGATGTTATCATCCATTAAATGGACGTTATTAGCCATTATCAGTCCCATAGAATGGCTTCAGACTGACTTCAGACTGTCCCAACTGTGCCGCCTAGTGGGTTCTCCGTCCCATACAATGGCTTCAGACTGTCAGCTGATTAGTATGAGGCATAAAGTCACTATTCTGGTTAATATGAGGCATAAAGTTACTAAGGTTAATTTTAGATAAAATGACATGGGCTACGATAAAGTAGACCGAAAGTAGACTGGAAGTATATGGCACTGGTAACCCACTAGGGGGCACTGTCGGGACAGTCTGAAGCAATTAAATAGGACTGAGAACCTGATAGACGGAACAGTCGGGACAGTCTGAAGCCATTCTATGGGACTGATAGCCGCTAATAACATCCATTTAATGGACTGATAACCGCCGAACCGGCTGCTTTATGCAGGTGTGAATACACTCATGCGAACGCTGGTAAGGACCAAACAACCGGGCTGAGACCCATTTTTGAGGTGGTCTTGGTCCGCTTCCAAATGAACTCTGGTGTGAACATAGATCGGACTTGACCCAAACCAACCGGAAACATGCGCTGTTGCTAAGCGTCATGAAAACATTTAGCCCTTCAGTCTTGCTAACGCTGCGCTACAAACAATGAGCCGTTGTGGGTCAGGGCACGCAGAGCTTCTGGTCTCTTTTAGGTTGCAGGACGTATTTGACAACGCCAACCCAAAATTAGAAGTATATCACTGTGAAACTGCCACTGAATGAGCTGCTCTTGATATTTTTAATAGTCAGTTGTATTAACACCATCTTTATTTCCAGGTCTGTGTTCTGTCCCGCCCCCATCATTTCTGTCCAATGGGAGCAATGATCGTCACCCGTGTGGCTTTGTTTATAAATTATAGTCCGCTGGTGTGAATACACCCTCAGAAAAAGAAAAAAAAAAATCTCGCTAAGCAACTAATCAACTTTTAAATTGTGGTTCAGTATAAAAACTTTTAAATTAATTAATCAGGCCTTGATAGAAGGGAAGTTATTACCCTTAACTTATTATTTTAATGCACAACCTTTTGAGACAATCACTGAAATCAATACGTTTTTGGAACATTTTGGGACTTCTGCTCCTGTTGATGAGTGTAGTCCTGTGTGTGTTTTGGGTTGTCTTCCTTTTGGAGGATACGTGACCTGCGACTGTCCAAGCTCTCTGACCCTTGGCCGTACATTTTGCTCCAGAGGGCCTTGATAGTCTTGAGATTTCATTGTACCCTGCACAGATTCAAGACACCTTCCAGATTCAGCAAAGCAGCTCCAGAACTAGTCTTTTAAAAAAGAGGAATGATTTTTTTGCCCTAAACCAGGAGTGTCAAACTCATTTTCACCGAGGGCCACATGAGCATTATAGTGGCCCTCGAAGGGCCAATTGTAGTTAATTTTGACGTTTCATGTTTAACTTTGACTAAACAATGTTTTAACATGTCCTCTTTTTAACACTGACCAGAACTAAGTGTACGACTGACTAAATCTGAAATAAATAATACAGAAGCTCCGTTAAAATAAAACTAATAGAGTTTTACTCACTGATGAGTTTCTAGTGAGTAGCTGCCATCTTGAATTTTGAACTCTCTCACTTTCTGACAGGTTATTCCCATGGATGATGGGCATGCATTATGGGAAAAGTAGTTTATGGTCGATGTTGACTTTAAAGCAGCTCATTTTGAGAAAATACTGAGCTAACCAACTAAATAGTTTAGTTACGTAAAGCCAACAGCTCAGGGGGAGGACAAATATTAATATCTTTCACCTTTCAAATTTGTTTATTTTGTTGCATTTAATTATAAATTTAAAGTTTACCATTAATATAAGAAAATTTTCATATTGAGTAAGTTTTTTTTTGTGGGGTGGAGGGCACATCTGGCCTACTACATCTGGCCTAAATTTGACACATGTGCCTTAAAGTGTTACTTTTTAACAAATTGATTGACACCAGTCGTCTGCTTTACTTGGGAAAACCTAGCTTGAACTTAGCTAAAAGGCAATGTCATTATTGAACTTTATTTAAGAACCTAAATAATTTTTTCTTTACAGGGTGAAAAGGGTGAAATAGGACCAAAAGGAGAACCAGGACTAATAGTAAGTGTTTCATTAAATAAACATGTATTTATAGTTAGAGAGCTAAAATCTTTGGCTCTGATTCATGAATGGTTAAAGTCTTGTAACTATTTAGTGTCTGACACGTTTCTAGGTAAAAAAAAAAAACAACTTTTTGTTTCTTCACAAATAAATAAGAAGGCAGATTTATAAACCTTATTTATCCAATGCCAGGAACCCTGACTACTCAGAAAAGCATCATGCAGCTGCATTATGTTAGCATGGGCTTTTTGAAGCTTCACATTTTCTTATTGTAAAAGTCAGCATTACCAGATGTGCTTTCCAACAGCATTTCAGACGTTTTGGCCCTTTTAAAGATTGGAGAGCCTTTAATCAGATTTTTTTTTATTTCTCGCAGAAATTAGCTTTTATCTTCATTTTTGTCTCCTGTGTCTGGTTTTACACAAATGACATTCTTCTTTACTGATGTCAGGTTTTAGTGTGTGAGTCTGAGTTAAATACGCTGAGTGGCTGAATAAAAATAGACATTAGTTTAAATTCATGTAGTTTAGTTAAATGCTGCTTTTCTTCTTGCTATACCTTGTTTGTGTAACGTAAACCAGCAGACCCATTTAAAGATGTATTATTATCAAAATCCTGCTTTTAACATCTTTCTAACCTAAACCTAAAGATTATAATGTTTACTAGAACCCATATAAATGGTTTTAATTTGTAGTTTAATCTTTTAAATATTGATTTTTCTTTTTGAAGGGCAAGACTGGTGGTCCAGGAGAGAGAGGCCCTTTTGGAAAGCCTGTAAGTAATGTTCAACTTGGAGCTTTATTTTAGCTAAATAACTTATTTTTCAGGTCTTTGATTCTCATTTTCACAAACTAGAGTTTTCTGCAAATAAATTCGGAGAAGCTTTACTTTTTCAAAATAAAACTGGTGCACTTCTGAGTTTATAAGCATCTCTTATTTAAGTCATTTTAGTAAATTAGGAAATTCCTCAGCCTCATAAAGAATAACTTTAACGGGTAAACTATTGTAATAAATTAGCTCAGTCCAGGTATATGTTGTATTAAAAAGTAAATAAATCTATTCCACTAAAATAATAAAACGATAAAAAGTAAATAATAAAACTAAAAAATAATAAAACTAAAAAAATACAACATTAGTGACCAACTTTATTGATTCAATATTGCAAACTTTTGGTAGCTTTAAAATATCCCCCCCTCTAATAAACCTTTTGTTTTGCTGTTTACTAATAAAAAGTATGGATTTTTGTTTCAGTATTCATTTAGGCTTAAGAAGGATAAAACAAGCAATTCTCTGCAGACTGCAGAAGAATGCAAACAAAGATCAAACAGCAAACTGAAAACAGAGCCACATGTGCTGTCCACGTGATGAAAACTATGGATTATCAACAGTTTATGCTTAATGGTTCAGTTTAATGATCAGATAAACGATTATCTATATATCAACAAACAATTTATTATTTCTGAGTTACTGTTGCCACTTGCAGGCCACACACACAAACACACAGAAATTGGTTGTTTTTTTATATCCCTCAGGGGACCGCCGTGGATTGACTTCCATTCATTTTTTGGTAATTTTATATCCTAACTCTGACCATTTACCCTAAAATAAGCCTTGTTGTTTTAGATTTGGGTACAAATCTAAATTCTGCTAACATTTCTTTTTAAAGTAGTTGTTGATCTGCCGCTACTGATCACATTTCTGCAGGCCTCATCCACAATTAGAAACCGCATCACAACTGAAATTCTCACTGCAACCTTCTGTCTGTCTCTGAAGTCATAGCGCCATCTTGTGTCTGATACCATTTCCTGCAAATATATTTCTTGAATGAAAATGTCAAAGCCTGCATAGTACTTGTACTTTAATCTAGGGCTGTTAGTTTAAGTCTTTAAATTGCTTTTCAACCTTTATTAAATTGGATATACTACAATGAATAGATATATAATATTCAAACAAATAAACTTTATTGTTTGTTTGTTTTTTTTGCAAATATTCACTCATTTTGAATCTGACGCCTGCAACATGTTTCCAAAAAGCTGGAACAAGGTCAACAAAAGACTGGAAAAGTTGAGGAATGCTCCAAAAACACCTGTTTGGATCATTCTGCAGGTGAACAGGTTAATTGGAAACAGGGGAGTGTCATGAATGGGTATAAAGCGAGCATCCCTGAAAGGCTCAGTCATTCAAAAGAGATGTGGCGAGGTTCACCACTTTGTGAACAACTGTGTGAGCATTCAACAGTTTAAGAACTTTGTTTCGCAATTTAAGGTTTTTAGAGATTTCATCGTCTACAGTCCAGAATATCATCCAAAGATTCAGAGAATCTGGTCATATCGCTGCAAGTAAGAGGCTAAACTGAAAACCAACATTGACTGTCTGTGACCTTTGATCCCTCAGGCTGCACTGCATTAAAAACCCACATCATTCTGTAACAGATGTTGGCACAAACACTTATTGATTGAGTTTTGTTAAAAGGAAAGCTGATGGAACACAGTGGTAAACATAACCCTGTTCCAGCTTTTTTTAAACATGTTGCAGCCATTAAACAATAAAGTTTATGTGATTGAACATTAAAGTGTCTGTGACATGCCTATCCTTCAAACACAAAAAGTCAAAGAAAACATCTTTATATTTAAGAAAATTGGCACAGTACAGATTATTTTACCCATTTTGTCACAAAACTGGCCTATTTACTTTTGAATTTGGCTCAGCCTAAGTGAAACAGGAAGTGACATCAAAGGGGAACTCATTAATAAAATAAACTCTCTTTGTTTATTAAAACAAAATGATTTAAACTTTAACTCTTCTTTGTCTCTCTTTGATAGGGACTCAAAATAATCTAAAGAAACATCAGATTCTTCTCTACAGTCTGTGTTGTTGGCCTTTGTAGCAACAATCGGTTCACATGCAGACGTTCTCCTTTGACATCACTTCCTGTTACTTCACATGCAAATATCTCAACAACTGTTCATCTCAGCTGCTTGAAATTTGTTTTGTAATATGTTGCCAATTTGTTTGTTTTCCCATTAATGAAAAATGCTTCTGTAACTGTTGCTACATCATTCAAACGTGTAACCTAATAAACTCAAATCCATCTATAACCATTTTAACAATTTGCAAACAATATGTATACATTTTTAAAAGGAGCTATTAAGATGTGGTCAATAAATAGATCTGCTTCAGTTCAAGTTTTTAAATGATAGTATAAAGGATTCAACCAACCGTGTACAAATGATAGACTTTACAAGTTATAGAGTTGCAAGGAAATCTGTTTGCTCACCAACAGAAGCCTGTTAGTGTCAGAAACCTTTTCAATAATCTTCCTACATATGATGTATTTAGAGATTATGACAATCATGATGACTTTATGTCTGCAGGGTAAGGCAGGTATTCCAGGGAGCAACGGGGAAAAGGGCCCCCACGGTGAACCAGTAAGTAAACCTTTGTCTACAGAAGGCCTTGATAGTCTTGAGATTTTATTGTAGCTTGCACAAATTCAAGATGCTTTTCTTACAGATGCAGCAAAGCAGCTTCAGAACATAAAACTCCAAGCTGGAATATAGATGTTAAACAGCTGTGCTTGTTTTTAAGTGCTTTATAAATAAAGTAGTAGTAGTAGTAGTAGTCCTGAATCTCGTACGACTGTGGGAGGAATACGAGGAGTGATAATTACTTACAAGGCTGCATGTTGGAAACATTTCAGAAACACTTGAGAGGCTCTGATGTGACTCACGACCAAACATGACACAGTTTATGAGGGGAAACGAGGGGGGTTGACCGATCCTTTCATCACTTATTGCTTTCCCATCAATTCACACCTGAATGTGCGACATCTCTCTTGGATTAGGTTTTAATTTTTGGATTTTTTCTGGAACCCCTCAGGTGTGTAAAGAATGTCAATCAGGCCGGGTTATTTATTAGGGAGGGAGCATCCAGTAAAGCTTTGCTCATCGAGCCTCATCTTGTGTTTTGGCTGCTTTTCAGTCTTTTTATTCTCAGCTCTCAAGTTTCTTTTGTCAACTGTTACCAGAAATCACTACTATTGTTTCTTTCTATCAATTTCACACCAAGGTAGCCAACCATTAATGTGCTACTTGTGTTTTTTTATACATTTCTAGGGACCTAAAGGACCTCCTGGAGAGCCTGGACCCAATGGAGAGCAAGGACTTGAAGTACTTTACTTAATATATTCAGAATTACTTATAGCACTGACCTTTAGAGGCGTTGCATTTATGCTGGTATAGTCTAAATGTTTTTCATGTTTCCTCCTTCATTTGCATGTCTAATTATTGTAGGGTGGTCCAGGTGCTGAAGGGGAGCCAGGCGCTATTGGAGAGCCAGGATTAAAGGTCAGGAGGATTCTTTTAAAGTCTGTGAAGCTTCTGCTCTCGCCACGTGACAGTAATGTGAAAATTCATGTTTGTACTTGACAAACCTGCAGCCCGGTTGAAAGAGGTTTGGTTTCCGGGCAGATACACGTGTGTTTGATGTTCAGACGGCCCTGTGTTGTGTTCTGTTTTGCCATAGGGTGAAGTTGGACCTCTGGGGACTGATGGGGAACAGGGTCAGGAGGGAATCAGAGTAAGTAAACTTAACTCAGATGAAAAGTAGTGGTGGCACAGAGGCCTCGGAGCTCGTGTCACAGTTTCTGAAGCGGAGTGATTCATCACGCCGTGCAGCAGCTTGCATCAAAACACCGCCGTCACGTGCTTCGGCTTCACTTTCACGCTTCATTGCTTCTAAATGTTTTGAAGCTTTTCCTTTGCTCGGAGCATTCAAACTAAGCTTTCTAAATAAACTTTCATATTCTGAAAAGTACATTTATGAGTTGTTGTGGCTTGGCTTCTGCCTTATAAACCTGATGCTGTGTTCAAGCCTGTTCTGTCAGGAGGAACATCAAATGAGAGACAATTACCATATTTTTTATGCAGGTTCGCTCACTGTAGCAACGCTTGAAGACAGGAAAAGCAGAATCTATGTTTATTATTTATTCTTTGGTTTAATCTGAAATGGGTTTAGAGTGTAGGAGAGTGCATAATGGAATTTTATTTTAAAAACACATTTAACTCCTTTTAATAAATAACTTAGTTAAATTTCTAGTGCAGTATCTACTGACTTTTAACAATAATTTTGTAATTATTTTTAATACGTAAGGATGATGTAATCATTACTGCTGACATGGGTATGAAACAGTCAGGGCTTTGGTCATGCTCTTGTTTTGACATCAGTTGGCCACCAGGTGTCCCTGTTCTGAGACTGAAACATTTACTGAAGTCTCAAAGTTTGGATTCTTTTTTTCTGTCTTGGTGTTTAGTCTTTTTTGTTCTGTTTTGCGCTGTTACACAATTGTTTACGAAAAAAGATTAGGGCCACTGGGAAGAAAAAAAAAAGAATCCTGAAATTAACCTCAAAAAAGTTGACTCAGAATTCTGAGTTTAAAGTCACAATTATCTTTAAGTTCTGACATTTATCTCAGAATTAAGAAAAAAATCAGAATTCTGAGTCAATTCTGAGAAAAACGTCAGAATTCTGAAATTAAAGTAAGATTTTTTTTATCACCCAGTGGCCCTCATCCTCTTTCATAATTATTTATAAAAATAAAAAAATATATATTTATTTTTTTAAAATTCAATTAGGAGAACCTCAAATTTTCATAAGGCTTAACCTGCCCATCACATTTTTTCTGCAGAAGAAATTGAACTACTGTGCATTTTTCTAATTAATTAATTATTAATAAGTAATTTATTTATTAATTTCACAAAAAATACCTACTCAATTTTAGTTTTACTTTTCTACCTGGATTACTGAGTTGCACCAGGTTATTTATTTATTTATTTATTTATTTATTTATTTATTTATTTATTTATTTATTTATTTATTTATTTATTTTCATTTTCATTTTTAAACAAAACCCACTCAACTTTTTTTTCTTTTTCTATCTAATACTTTGGGATATCTCTTTCTTTCTTCATCTATTTATTTTCTGAACAAAGGTTTTTGGACCAGCTGAAGAGAAGTTAGCAATTAAAATAAAAAAAAAATAGCAAGAAACATTTTTGAGAAATAGGCAAAAGTTCAGCTGTAGTCTCACTGAATTCTAGTTGTGAGCAGGCCAGCCAGCTGCTTATCCATGTTTTGCTTAGTTAAATTTAGAAAATCACAGTTGGTTTGTAAAACTGCATTCCAGGACATCCACATCCTACCTGTCCTGTAAGACTCAGGTGTCACAGGAGGAGCTCAGAGGAGAAAACCTTCTGCAGCTCACCCAGAAGAGATTGGGAACATCTGTGAACATTTCCAGACATTTTGGAAACTCCCTCCTTAATGCTGTTTGCAGTTTGCACAGCATAGCGAGATACTGGCTTAAACTGAGAAATCTGAATAGATATCTAATGCAATTTGTAAAATAAGAACAACAGAATTCAAATGTTATTTACATGGGATTTAGCTTCACTAAAGCAACTAGTCTTTCCAGGAGCACTGTTTTCAATAAAAGATATATTTTACGGTAAATTGTAATCTACTCACAGGGTCCTCCTGGCCCTCCAGGTGAAGATGGCCCGCAAGGAAAAGATGGACCTAAGGTAAAAACAGAACAACACAATTTTCTTAATATATTATACTTTTTATTTAACATTTTTAAATCTTAATGATTGAATGTCCTGCTGTGGTCAACAAAATATCTGTCACTGTGTGTTTGTTTCTCTCCATCACTCTATCAGGGAGAGCCTGGAGAACAGGGCCCAGCTGGGGAGCCTGGGGAGAAGGGGATAGAAGGAGAACCTGGGCCTCAAGGACCAGCTGGAATTCCTGGGAAACAGGGCTTTTCTGTAAGTTTGATTTCTTGCTCCACAAACGTTCAATGGCAGATGAAACAAATTAAACAAGACAACTTTTGCAGCTCCAAATTGAAAACCAAACACGATCCACCACCTGTACTTTGAACAGTATTAATAGAGACATCACAACAGGGATCAGACTCCAATTCAACAAATCATTTTTACTGTTGGGTTAGTAAAAAGTGCTGTTTTAGTCTTTAATTTACACACTTGCTGATAGTATGAAAAGACTCTCATGAGATCTTATTTACAATCAATATTCAACAGTATGTCATTGAATGAGTCTCTTTTTAAAGGGACCAGAAGGAAAACTGGGCCCCCCAGGAAACAGAGGACGACACGGCAAGAAGGTGAGAACTTCGTGACCACATCGTTGCTAATGTTTTATATGTTTGTTTATGGCTCCGCCCACTGGGGCCTGAGGCGTACTGTTCTCTGGCTGTCTGTGTGTTAGTGTGGTGTCCGTCCATCACGGGTGGTCTTGTGTGCACGATGTTTCCTGAATAAAATTATATATTTGCTTATAAATAGGCATAACAACTCCATTAGGGTAGTACTCAGTCTGATTAGATTTGGGCATCAAAGGGTCAACGGTCAAGGTCATTTATTTGGTAGTATAAAACTGGCTTATTTTTTTCTAATTCCTCGACAGTACAGTTAAAATACCTGGTTTAAAAAGGAAACAAAGACCCCCACATATATAT
>JAUBOC010008238.1:0-10665 GCA_032275365.1 Anablepsoides cearensis | reverse complement strand
TTCACTTTTTAAATGGAATTACTGAAATAAATCTACTTTTTCATGATATTCTAATTTTATGACCAGCACCTGTAAGACTTGGTTAGATGGACCATTTTTGCAGTGTATCTTTAAATGTCAGCCCTGTTGTGCTGTTGAGAATTAAAAACAGAACATTTCTTGTTTCTTGCAGCGTCTGCAACAAGCTTAACTGGAAAACAAAAACCTAAAAGCACCAGACTAAACACGAGGAAAATAAAAATGAACGGACAGGCAGAAACAAACACATAGACTCAAGATTTTACAGAAACCTCAAACACAAAACAAATCTTAACAGACTGAAAAACCCAAACCATCAAAATATCATCAAAATGTGAATAAAGAGATGACAACAAACTCTAACGCCTCATCCTCCCGTCTTTTCTCCATCTACTAGTGAACCGTTCTCATCGTCTCTTTAACTAAATCTTCTTAGAAAGCGAGGTTCGGTTTCCTCAGCCGTCCGTAGAGCTTATTCTAATCCCCTTGTGGATTTCCCCAGAAACACACCGAGTCAAACAGATTCAAAGCAAAGCCGTGATGCAGGTTGTCTTTATTTAATGCTGTGACACAGATCTGAACATCTTCATCAGCTGCCACAAAGCCTCTCTGGTTTACAGGAGAACTTGAAGTGAAATGAATGTTCAGAACAGAAGGGATCTGTGTAAGAATTGTGAAAACATTTTGCTTGACTCTAGCATCGACAAATGAAAAAGTGTATTTGGTTTAGCACAACTCAGCACTTTTCTCTTCAGAAGCGTTGTTATGTAGCGTCATAAGAGTGAGAAAAGTGCTATTGTTTCTGCAGCTGTCATATTTCCCTCTGTCCTGTTGTCAGAAAATTAGCAGATTTGTTTCTTTGGAAACCAAACTATAGGAGCTCATCCTGCCCCTCACATGTGTGGAGCCTGAATGTGACTGTTGGCTCAGGTGGAAACATAAAAAATAAAGAATAGCTCTGGGCTTCAGGGAGTTCTGTGTCCATGATGAGGATAACACAACAGGGACACAGGTGTGCACGTACATGCACTCCCTCTTAGAGTCCTAACAGGGAGCCCTGGTTGAGACTTCAACTGGTCGTACTCTGGTATCATTTACCTATTTCAGCCTTCGTGGGCATTGTTTTAAATTAAACACACACAGACACATGTATGTATTTAAATATATATCCCCAGGATCTGATTATGAAAAAGGCTCCATCAGTTGTTTTAGCTGCAGATCATTAGGAAAAAGTCGAACTCAGTCTTGTTGCTAGGCGCTGCTTTTCTTTCATTTCCGTCAGGTGAAGTAAAAGCAGTGTTTCTCTCCAGAACAGGGTTCGTCATCAAGCTGTTTGTGGAAGCGAGAGCTGTTTGAGTAAAATCCCATAAAAACTAGAATACGTTTCCTCTGACTCTGTCCAGCTTCTGACTCACTGACTGGATATTTCTCTTCTTATCAGGACATGAATTCAGTCAGGATAGAAAGCAATTTAGAAATCAGATTTCAGTGAGTGTGGCTTCATTGTTGTGTTAAAAGATGTATTTCTATTAACCACAAATTGTTTGTGAGCTTTATTTTCTCTATCATCCAAAATTGAATTTTTGCAATTCTACTTATGAGTGCAGGTTATTTCGTTTATTTCCCTTAAATTCAGATGAGCTTTGATTTAGAATGACTTTCAGTTCATTTCACCTTTTTACTTTGTACAAAATTAAAATCAGCTCTTTCTTTTTTAAAGACTCCAAAGAAAAACACAATCGCATTAGGTGAGCATGTGGAAATATTGGAATGCTGGCTGCATTTGCAGACAGATTTGGAAAGGAGAGGAAAAAAACAACAAATCTGTAAGGCTCTGGACATCAACTCCAAAAAACAAAACAAACAAAATGACAGTTCAGATTCAATTCAAGTCTATATTTTTCAACCTGTGGGGATACAGTATGTGTGCTGTATTTTATTTTTAATAAAGTGGGCTATAGTTTATTACTGTCACACCCTGCGGGAGCAGAGCAACCAGTACCTACATACATGTCAAGATGTACAGATCATTTGCCTGCATACAGACAGGACACAGACAGATTTTTTCAAATAAACTTAAGTCTCAGAGCCAGCAGGATGTAGGAATCTTAGCAACTTTCTCGTCTCTCCCTGCAGACACAGCTGACAGTTTGCTTCACCACCACCGTCCCTCCCGCCCCTCGTTAAATTGCGAGGGTCCTGTGGATTTATTATCAACAAAAAAAATCTATGAGGGTCAAAAAACAGGTAAATGTCCAAAGGGGTTGAGATCAGAGCACACAGATCTCTGCTGGACAGCCGCGGTTGCAGCACACATGAGCAAGGAGAGATCGAGAGGTACAGAAATGGTGAGCTCTCTCATTTGTTTAGAGGAAAAACATGATCACATTAAACATGAATATTTTCAGGGTGCAATTATTGTATTGCAGGCTGCATTTAGAGACAGATTCAGCTAACCTAACCTAAAATATATCACAGCTGAGATGGAGTCTATAGTCAACCTTTTGAGCTACTGTGCAGCAATTACATACTTTTTTAGTTATATTAATGTGGGATGTTTACTTTTACACTGCTAAACAGAAGCCACATGTCTGAAGCAGAGAGCAGGCAGTTTGTGCCTGACTTAGAAATGACTAAAACAGTGGCTCAACCAGTTTCAAAGTTTGATAAATCACACCGCGGGTGTTAAATTATTATATTTACATATCCTCTTGCCAATATATCACGTGATCTGCTAATCATCATATAATCTGCACATTCATGAAGGTAGAAACACTGAGTGCAGCAGCTGTTTTGCTCATCTGACAGATGCAGTCCATGCTGCGCACCATTAATAAATCAGCTTTGTGCGTCAATGTCAATTTTGCACATTATTTTATATATACTAAATGTTGATAAATTGGCCCCATAGAGTAATAGAAGAGTGGTGAAATTAAACCCCCAACGCTTGTTGGAGAATAACTGCTCTAACCAATGAGGTACAACTGTTTTCTAATCTGAGTGCTGATTTTTAAATAAAGTAACTTTAATTTGTTAATCTTATCAAACATTTTCATTGATGTGTGTAATACAGGAGTAAGAAGACGGGTGGGAAATCCTGATCCTTGAGGGCCGCAGACTTGCGTGTTTTACCTGTTTTCCTGCTTTAACCCACCCGATTTAGTAGTTCCAAGTTCTGCGGAACCCTGATAATCACACATTTATTCAAATCAGGTGTGTTAGAGCAGAGAAATAAGTAAAGCATGCAGGGCTGCAGCCCTCCAGGACCAGGATTGCCCACCTGTTTCAACATATCTGAATAAATCTTTCATCTATTTATCAACTAAAATTAAAATCAATCCATACAGACCGACCAACAAACCAGAAGAAGACATGTTGTCTATTAAAAAATAGCTCAGTTTATTATTTATACAACAGAAGTCATATTCTTTTCCAGCTCTTGGAAGAATCGGTCGTGACAAGAAAACAAATCTTAAAGACAAACAGCAACAGACGGGACTCATTTATTATGTTTCATCTTCACAACGTGAGCAATGTGTTTATTTCCCCAAACCGAAACAAAAATTGTAAGTAATTGATTACGAATGGATTACACGCTCTCTTTTATAACAGATAACTGGCTCAAAATTAACAGTCAACAGTTAATTAATAAAACAAGTTAACAACTCATCTCTAAACAAGTAGTCAAATCAGCTTGAATCACATTTTTAAACCCAGAGTAAGCTGGTGGGTGGGTGCGTTTATTTGGGTGAACGTGGTAAGGTCACCCATTGGTATGCATTCGTTCAAGAAAGAACATAAAGAAAAGAAAAGAGAGAGTGAAAGTGTGGGAGAACAGTTCAGCAGAGTTTACCCTAAATCATGTTCTTAATTAATTCAGTGAGCGCAGGTGAGACGGCATGGACCTCGGACAGCTGGTGTCAGGCAGAAAAAAAGGTTGGATAGACCTTACTATCCACTTGGAGCAGATGTGGGGAAACAGCAGCAAAAGCAAGGATCAGATGAAGCCTCCAACCTGATGGCCAGTTGCAGACAGAAGCTCTGCACTGTGAGTCACCTCTGCACACACAGGACGGGTTACAACACGGCCGGACCAAGACAGGGTGGACACGAGCAGAAGTGAACTTTCCAGCACACTTTAATGAAGGGTTGTACTCCCAAGGCAAAACAGCAGTTGGTGTAAGCACTTACAATCATCCAAATTAGAAATGTAGAAAATCCAGGTAAAAATATTTTAAAATATTTCTTCTCGTCAACATCATTGGCCTAGCATTGGCAGAGAGGCTGAAAACTCGCTAAATGTTTTCAGCATAAGATCAGCACGTGAACTGACTAACTTCTCCCACTAGAGGAAAGAATATTTCTAGAGAGGAGGGAGTGGGAAGAAGATAAGAAAGACAAGACAAGAGTGTGTTTTGTCAGGTGTGTGTCTGGCTGTTGAGAACAGAAGCAATGTTATGTGCTTCAGGCACATTGTATTTTATTTTTGCTTTTTTCTAAAGTGTTTTTGTTTATAGTTGGGTATTTTTTCATTTTGTTTCTTTTTTGGGGAGGAGGAAGTGTGGTATATTTAAGATTAGTTACTTTTTATAGCTAACTTATTTTATGTAAAGGTTTTGATTGGTTAGCTGCACTGACCACCTATAAATAGGGTTGGTCTGTAGCACTTTTTTTTGGCTTCTCCTCTGCTCAGGTGGCTGCAGGTGAGTCTGGCTGCAGGCCTTGGCCCTCTGCCTCAGCCTTCCTCAGCCTGCCATGAGTGTGGATCTTGGTTGATCCTTACTTTTTTGTAGTTTTGGCCTGGTGGGACTGGATGTCTTCTTTTCGTGAGTATGTTTTCTTATCTTTTTATGATTGATGATGAGTTTTTTAATTAGTTTAGTTTGATGTGGTTGTGGCTTCGACGGCCCTGTATAGGGTCGGTCCACTGCCACACCTTTAGTTTAAGGAGTGCCTGTAGGCCTCCTCAGTAAGGTCTGCAGAGGCCTACTAATTAAGCACTCCTTAGGTTCAGCTATGGTGAACAAGGGCAGCTCCTAAATCATGCAGGACACCGGCCCTTGAGGACCGACTTTGGACACCACTCTTCTAAACTAAGAAAGAGAGGCTAACTGTAAAGTTATCTCCTGTGGACTGAAAGCACTTTACTTGGACTATAAATGACAAAAGAGGGTGGGATATAAACGCTGAGAGCTGTGTTGTGTATTTATACAGAAATCACTTGAACGAATGTAGTGCAGTTACTTTGAAAAATGTACAAAATCATGAGTTTTGAAAATCACAGAACAGTTAGAAAGTTGAGCAAAGAGCATCCTGACCAGTTGTAAAGCACCAACAGAACAATGTTTTTAGTTAGTACTGCTTCCTAATTGAATGTTTTAAATTCCATTGAGAATTTTAATTTCCATCTACATAAAGTGTCCACTGAGACTGAGATCAAGACTTCTCTTTACAAGCAGTCTTTTTCTCTCGCTTATGGTCCCTCTCAGTCAAAAGGGTAATTACAGTCAAACTCTTTCACTGAGAGCCTCTAAGTGTCTCTTATACTCTCCATCATTTACTCTGTTTCATTCTCGTTTTAGCTGACTGACAGCTCTGCTGTACCATCCATCTCTCTGCATTTTCTTCCATTTCTGTTCTGCCTGTTTTTAAAAGTCAGCATCAAAGTGACTCAAATACCTATATAGTTCTTTTGAATAAATAAATTGTCATTGAGTGAAATCTTCCTAAAACTTGCCGAATAAAATTAAATATAATTATTTAGATTTTTGGCAGCATGGTGGCTCAGTTGGGTAGAGTTGATGCCTCTCAGCAAGAAGGTTGCCGGATTAAATCCCGGTCTGAGGACCTTTCTGGGTAGAGTTTGCATGTTCTGTCCGTGCATGTGTGGGTTTTCTCCAGGTACTTTGGCTTCCTCCCACAGACCAAAAACATGACTGGTTAATTGGTAACTCTAAATTTGCCCTAGGAGTGAGTGAAAGCGTGAATGGTTGTTTGTCTCTATGTGTGTCCCTGTGATGGGCTTGTGGCCTGTCCAGGGTGCACACCGCCTCTCGCACTGTGACTGCTGGATATGGGCACCAGTGACCCTAAAAGGAAGAAGCGGGTATAGATAATGGATATTTAGATTTGACTAAAATACAAAATGATGATGCAACTTTTAACATGAGGACTGTGTGAGAATGGCTGAAATGTTCACCTTTTAAGAAAATATAAAAATCTAACACCAAAAAATGTGCTGTTTACTTTAAAAGGAAAAAAATGGCAAAGATATGGCAGAAAAAACCTGTGAGGCTCAGTGATTGATAGTTGGCAGCGATAAATACTCAGGATTGAGAAAACAAAGATGAAGAAACAACATATTTTATCTCTGAAACATCAAGAAAATCTATCAAACAATCATTCATGCAGAGAAAACCCAAAGAAGGAAGTGAAAAGTGGATGCTCTGTTATTTGACTGTTGACCCCGTCACTGAAAGTGTCTGAAACATTCAACAGAGCCACAGAATAAGATGTGAAAAGTTAAAGTTATCCAGGTATTCTGTATTTTAGATCATTGTCATGTGTTGAAATAGTTTCAGTCTCAGACACGTAATTAAATTGAATGCCTCAGTAAGTCAAATGAAAACAGACTGAAGTATTTAGTTTTTTATACAAAAAAATAATAGAAGTGTATAATGCATAATGTATAATGATCTATGTAGGTCTATAGTGATCTATGGTGTAAATAATGGTCTATGGTGGTCAATAATAATCTATGGTGGTTTATAACAGTCTATGATGATGTATAATGGTCTTTGGTGGTCTATAATGATTGATTGTTTTCAGACATGTTAATGGGATTTATGTTTTTTTATGTGTGTGTATGTATATAAAGGCATACATGCACAGATAGGTGTGCGCACATTGAGTGTATATTTATTTTATAGGTTTTTTTCATTTGTGTAGAATTAGTCAAAATAGTTTCATTTACTTATATTATTTATTTTACAAGAGGTTCTAATTGTTCAAAAATGTGAGTTATGTATATATAGATATATAGATTCATGTAATGAATTTGACATGTCTGGAATAAATCAAATTGTCAATATTGTCATGTATATATTGTGATCTATAATGATCTATGGTGGTCTATCAGGATCTATGATGATATCCATGGTGACATAGAATGGTCTGTGGTGATCTAAAATGATCTATGGTGGTCTATAGTGGTCTTTGGTGGTCTATAATGATCCAATATTGTCTGTAGTGATGTAAAATGGTCATTGGTGGTCTATAATGATCTTTGTTGGTCTATAATATTGTATAAAAGTCTAGGATACAGTATCTGTTTTTATGAAAAACAATAATAAAGGTCTTCAAATGTTTGGAGACAGGTTTTTGAACTTAAAACAGTCTGTGTTTGAGTGTTAGGGATATGGAAGAATCCATTCAGACTTTTTCATGTTATAGTTTGGTGTTTGGCATTATTATCTGCCTGAGCTGACTGGGTCATGGGGATTATGCTTGTCTTTAACACATGTCCATAATCTTTTTGCAAATTTCTTTGTGTTTTTTATTAACAATGTTAAATTGTTCTGAAGTCACAGAATTATTTGGCAGGGTCCAGGCCACCTGAACAGAACTGGAGAGAATATGCTGATGGTTACAGCATATGCAGCCTGTGGCAAATGTGGCCCCCACACCACCATTGTTAATGTTCCATTCATGACTGGAAATGATGTGATTGATGCTTTAGTGGTACAAGTCCTTATTAGTCCATATCCAACATTAAACTTGGATAACATACAAAACCATTCAGTATCTCTGTAATTTCCTTGTCAGGCTCCATAAATTCCAGTCAGACTTACTAATGGACAAAAACACCACAGACACAGCAGCGTTAGTCACTACAGCCTCTAATGCTTACATCATCACAACTACACACAATTAACTGTAACTTAATTGGTCTCTTTAACTACAACATAGGAATAGATGAGCGTAGACCTTCTTTGTATCAAAGTCTTCAGCAGGAGGAGTGTGTCACTCTCAGTAAGTGTTTACTCCTCACAGCTATCTCAGCTGACAAATCCCAAACAGTTCAGGGGAAGGTAGAGGGGTTGTGGCATTCTGTTTATTCTTCCTTAGCTTTCAGTCCTAAATGTCAAATCATTTATGGCTCTTTTCAAAGGCTAGTGCTCAGTGCCTCACACTCTAACCTGAGGACACAAAATGGCATTTATTTGATGGTATTTCTTTCGGAGCTACATTTTTAAGTTTTATGTTTTTGTAGTGTTGTTTGTTGTTCTTTAACAGATAAAGACATTGCTAAGAATTTAAACTTTTGCACAGTTACAATCTGTAAAAATCTAAATGAATTAAAATCAGCAGTTATTATAAATCAATTTAGTCAATTTATAATAAAAAGTTTTGCCCGCTCAGAGTCTATGTGGTGATTTTTTTTTTCCTTTTTGTATTTTGTTGGACTACATATTAATTTTGCAAAAATATTTATTTTGTATTATACCAATTTACAACAAAGGTCAGGTTTCTGTACAAAAACATCCACATGTTATAAAATGATAATTAAGTAAAGTTATCTGTCTAAGGAAGGTAAATCTTCACTCTTCCATCTTGAGCGGCACATTGGTGAGAGTGAAGAATGACTCCTTTTTGACAGGAAGAAACCTCCATCAGAACCAAAACCAGAACACGAACCAAGCTCAGAATGAGCAACCATCTGTTTAAATAATCAGGAAATCATAATCAGAATGACAGGAAAGACACACACAGTACTTGTACTTGCATCAAACTGAGGACATTGTATTAACTTCCATTCATTTTTACAAACCGGGACAAGGTCCCTTACTTTATATCAAAGACCTCACTTTGATAGTAACTATTTTGCAAGTGCTCACTCTGTAGCAGAAACAAGTACACACACCAACCCTAAGGCCAACCTCACAGGTACCTACCTGACCCTAAAACTAGGATTTTAGTCTGTAACCTGCTGCAACTACCTTAATTGGCAGGGCAGTGCCAACAAGCACCAGTTGTGGCCACCTCCAGTGATGAGCTCTCCAGAGTATAAAGGCCTGTGGCTGTGTTCTTCCCACTGCTGAAACATTAAATATTAATGGTCTGGACTCCTGGAATTAGCCTCACCTTGGACTTGGCTCCCAGCCTCCAAACAAGCCTACTTGGAGCGTGTCTGCATGTCTGTCCGCAGCCTCCTCTGTCAGAACCACCTGTCTGTCTGCCTTCCAACATATGCACCTCTTTCTGTAAACACCAACTCTACCTGGAGTTCTCTGTCCTCCTCTCAGTGCTATCGTCCTCTCTGCTACCTATCCCTCCTGAGGTCTCCAGTTACACTAACTGTGTGCTTCTCAATTCTGGTCCTCGTGACCCCCTACCCTGCACGTTTCAGTCGTTTCCCTGCTTTGGCACACCTGATTTAAATGAGTAATTGGCAGGTTTCTGCAGAAAATAAAGACATGCTGCAGAGCATTAGCCTGGTTAAAACCAGACCCTTGTCATTCGCTTTACTTTGGACAAGGGTCTGGACTCTGCTATGAGAAGCGATTTCTTCCTGCAGGCATAGCCTCTTTTGAAGTTTATGATTGGATCTTATTTAGCCAATCGTTGGTTGGCCGCGAGGTACGCAGTGAAACAGATCTACTGAGAAGGAGGCTAGGCTAAGATGCTAACCAGAAATTGATTGCGCTGTGGGAACAACCCTACTGTAAACTGGACTCTCTTCACAAACTTCAGAGACATCTGCAGACGGTGAGTGCTTCATGCATTTAATGAGATTTTTGAACGCAATTTGTTGGGACTCGTCTTGCTTGTGAAAATTTCCAATAAATAGCCTAGAGCTGGTTCTGGTTTCTTTATGTTCAAACAGAATCATTCTTCTCCACTGTCCCCTCTGACAGCAACACCTGATCAAAAGATGGTCAAACCAAATATAAATTTGATTTTATTTTCTTCTCGTTGACTTTGTAAATCGATGAAACAATAAAAATAAACTATATTTGTGAAAGTATTCATACTCTACAGTATTTTTCACTTTACACAGAACTGAAATAACTTTAAGTAGGTTTGCCATATTACAACTATAATTCAGATCTTTTAAACTGGGTTTCTAAAGAAACATTATGAACACTTATTATTAAACTGGTAAATATTAATTTGAATGACCTCAGTTTGAATAAACAGAATAATTCTGACCAGACTGTTGACTTAATGGCTAATCTGAGCCAAAGCAAAAGTGGATTTCTGCTGGATTTTTCAAACAGTTCCAGAGTTCACAATAGTTCATGTGAGCAGTATTTTATAAACCTTTATATTACCGTTAGTTTCACATTTCACTTTTATTTTGACAGAAATATTATAAGATTCTTCACCAGAACTGCTACAGCTAGCTGCTCTGGTGCTATTTGAGCTTGTAATATCTGGTTGACGTGAATCTCTGTGAAACATTTGAAGTCGGGCAATAGGCAGAAGAAAACAGGTGACAGGAGACACAAAAACAGACAAGGAACAAAGAAAACCAAAAAACCAACAGGGAACCCCTGGGAGAAAATGAAAATAAATAAATAAATAAATAAATAAATAAATAAATAGTCACTAAGGTGACCCTAGGCACATCTGAAGGCCAGCAGG
>JAUBOC010008211.1:0-10667 GCA_032275365.1 Anablepsoides cearensis | reverse complement strand
AATAAAATAAAATGCCTTTTTCTGTTTAGTCAAACAGAAACAGTTCAGTCAATAACATGAGCAGTGAGCTTGAATATAACTCAATGAAAAAGAGGGCTAATGCTGCCCTCTAGTGGTCAAACATTGAGCTGCTGGTTTCAGTCTCTGACATTTTCACCTTTTCGTTTTTCTAAAATGTTCTAATCATAAAATGTAGATTTTATAATCAGGTTTTAAAGGGAAACTTTCTGTAGATCAGCTGGACATGAAAACATCAGATTGAACAACCCACTTTGGTTCTACAAACATTTTAATTATTTTATTTTATTTTCCCTTTTATCAGAAGAATATTGATCTGGACCACTTGATGATAGAAAAGTCTGTTTTAAGTCTAAGGAAGAATTTAAACTTTAAATGTTAAATGACAGAGTAATGTTCAATCCAATTGTATCACTTTGATACAATTAGGCTAGAACAAATGAGTTTAAAAATTGATTAGGATAGTTTAAACTGGTATAAATCATTTCAAAACTGGATTAAATCAGATGACAACTGTTTAAATCCCTTTTAAAGTGGCATAGATTAGTTTAAAACTTGAATAAAATAGTTTAAAACGGCATTAAAACATTTTAAACTGGATTAAATAGTTTAAACTCTATCCGGTCAATAAAGGGTTATGTTTACAGCAAACATATGACGTCAGAGAGTCAGCTGTGCCTCGCGCGAGCTCTAGCCGCGTGCGCGCGCGTGTGATCGTGAATGATTCAGCAGCTCGAGCGGCGGCAGCAGCGCTCGGTCGTCTGCACGTGAGGAACGCAAAGACTGCAGCTCTTTTTTTTAATCTACCCTTTGATCTTAGCGGGGCGCGCAGTGAGCAGAGGTGAGCCCCTGCAGGTGTGGATCCTCGATAGGAAACCCCGTGCTGACCGCTGAAGTCCCGGTTCTCCCACAGGCCAAAACCTCGTCCTCCCGCCCGATCTCCCTGAGGATATTACCCGCTGATTATCGGGGCGGTTCCGCTCGGTTCGTCTCTGTCGGAGTCGGTTCGGTTGGATCGAACTAGAACCCGTCCGGACCGACATTCAGCGGCTTCCATCTGACCGTCTCACCAGCGACGTTTCCGCCTTTGGATCTCAGATGTTCCGTGAGTCAGAGACAGGTGAGTTCAGCAGAAATATCACAATTTAAGCTGTTATTTTTAAAGACCCACAAATACAAAATACATAAAATAAACAATAACTCGGATAATAAAAAAACAATTAACCGTAGTACTGATTAAAAAAGGTATTTGTAGTTTAAACACTGTAATAGCTATTCAGCTTAACGCAGCAAAACTTTAGAAAAACAAAGTCAAATTCACACAAATATACAATCATTCAAATAAAACACATAATATTAGATAAATAATATTTATTTATGGCATCCTTTCCAAATAATAATACTGTGGATCTTTAAACACTAAAACATTGCATAATAATAATAATAATAATAATAATAATAATAATAATAATAATAATAATAATAAGCTTTTTATTTAATCCACAGGAAATTGATTTTTTTTCTTCATTGCAAAGATTTGTTTCTGGAGGGTTTGATTACAATTTTTTTTGTCTGGGCTCTGTATTGCTAAGAATTTGGTGTTATAATACAATTCACATCACAGAGGTCACAATATGATATACATAGGAGTCAAGTAAATAAGTAAAAATACTTTGTTACTTTACTTAAGTAGTCATTTTTGTTATTTATACTTTAGTGGAGTATTTTTCAACCTACTTTTTACTTCTACTCCTTACATTTTATTTCAATTATCTGTACTTTCTACTCCTTACTTAAAAAAAATGCTAAAGGTATTTAATTCGCTTTAACTCTGATTTCTTTTTGTTCCATCTTTTCATTGTTCAGAAACAAATAAACAGAAATCTATCCCAAAACATGGAGCCCTTAGAGTGAATTTGATTGTGGTTGAATGAGAAGTATATAAACCATTCTGACATCCTATGGATTGAACTGACTCCATCACACCTGTATGACACAAATCACATCACATTCAGCAGGACAGACTGTACAAGTAGTCGGGTTAATTCCAAATTCTTCAACATTGACATTTAAATATAACATTATAAGCATTATTGACTTTAGAAGAAAAATGTGTGAGGGGTTGGAGGTGGGGTTACGCTATAGAACCCTGTGGCACAGCCTAAGCTTTTATCTTTAATGACTTTTTTAAGTGTTCATTACTTTTACTTTTATACTTTGTTTTAAAACCAGTACTTTTATACTTTTACTTGAGTAAAAAGCTTGAGTTGATACTTCTACTTCCAAAAAAGTATATTTAAACCCTAGTATCTATACTTCTACTTAAGAAATGCATTTTGACACCTCTGATGGTAACATTGTGATACTGTGAGCATGGTGATATATCACCATTTCTTTCTCCAAAAGATTCTAATTAAAAAAAACAACTCAGTTTAAAGAGCACACCATTACACACTTAAAACCTGATAACTTCATTAAAAATCAAACCATATCAGGAAATGAAATATTGTGACATATCAGTGTATCGATATTTTCTTATATTAGTTTTTACTTGATTAAGCAGAATATATTCTTTAAGTTTTTCTGGTTTTATGTCTCTGGATGTGAGCGAAACAGTTAAACTGAATAAACCAGCAGTGGTTGTAGTCTTTAGTTGTGTGTTTGGAATGTTCTGAAGGTCCACATTCTTCACATGTTTAAGTTTAAAGCGTCAGTCACAGGATGGAACCAGGACTTTCCTGGCTTCTTGTTTCAGTCTTTCTATTTATTTTAACTCTTATTTTTTTGTAATGGTCTTAAATTGTTGTTATATTATATTATAGCAGGTTCTGTTTTTTTTTCTGCAAGTTGATTCTTCAGTGTTAAATTTAAAGTTTTGCACAGAAAACACACTACTTGTGCGGGTGATTAAACATGCACCAAAAATTAAGAAAGATAATAACAGTAATAACTGTAAAAGTCATGGAACTAACTTTCTAAAGCGACGAGTAGCCGCCATCTTGAAATCAAAACTGGGGAATGTTGCATTTCTTCCACTATTATGACTGTTCTAGTTCTACCAATATGAACAGGGAAATTACCACAGTAGCCCTGGGAAGTGGTAATTTTCTTCTGTCTTCTGTTTCTGGTACAAAATGTCCCTGAAGCTAAAATGAAAAGTGGTACACATGAAAGTGTCGTTCGTTTGCTTTGATCTGCAGCTTTAATCCCCCCGCCAATCCACTGGTTCTCTGCTGACTCTGAGTTCCGCTGGTTCTGCCTGGTTCTCGGTGCCAGCAGCAGAACAGAAGCTGCTTCAGCTGCTGGCGCCGGGGCCGGTTACAGCCTGGCACGATCCAGGCGAGCCCCGCAGAGATCAACAATCCAAACCAAAAGTTACAGAAAAGGCAAGGCCGCGAGTTTATCAGGAGTTCCAAAAGCTAAATTTAGCTCCAGCTGATCAAAAATGTATTGTTTCCAGACTGTTGGATGAATAATTTAAAGACGGAGCGTCGCAGAAACATTGCACTCATTTCTGCAGCTGCTTTCTATTTGATCTGATGTTTGAGAGAAAAATCACAAACATATAAAACATTACTTTGTGCAAAAAGAACCTAAAAGGTTACTTTTTAGGATTAAATGAGGATAAAGAAGTAAAAAGTTGTGTTGTTTTATTCTTATTAACAACAGATTGTTGGAGCGTCTCAGGCTCATCAGCTTGACTCTGGGTTTAAGGCTGAGGTGTTGTTAATCTTCTGGGCTTGATGATTAATCTCGTTAAGTTTCTCCTGGAACTGCTGACTCGGCTTTTTAAAAACATCCAAATGTCTCTTTTTTTTCTGCACCACCGAGTTCTCCTTCTGCAGCTGAAACAGCTCGTCCTCCAGCTCAGTCTGACCCCAGTGTGGGAGCTAAATCAGGTTTTACAGTTAATTACTGTTGACGGAGAAAATAAACCGTCTTGTATTTGGTTACAAACACGGGCATGTTGAAGAAATACACTCAGAAATACTTGTAAGACAGTAAAACCAAATGATACAGAGAAACTCTCATTAGTAACATTTTAAATGTAAATAATAATCATATCCATCATATCGAAATAAGGATTAAATTTGGTCAAAATGACCTAATTTATTTTCAGATTCCTGGCTTTAAATGCTATTTTTTGATACCTGGATCATTCTGACATTATAAGTAAATCCATATACATGACTTAATTTGTCTTGTTGGTTACAATCATACATAAATACTTAGTCTGAATCCCAATTTTATGTAATTATAATGAGGAATTTTTTGTCCTTGTAAAGAGAAAACCTGAAATTATATTTGAATATTAAGATTTTCCAGCTGAAAAGAAACTAAACTTTTCTAGCTCACATGGAAAATCTCTAAATTTTAAGGCATTTTTCCTCAAAATCAGTTTTTTCGTTTCTACTGCTCAAAAAAGTGCTTAAAATTTAGATTTATGATTATATTTCAGACAGTTCATTTAAGTGATACATTGATAAGGCCTTTATTCATTTAAAAACAAAACTGAGCACCCGTGCTCCGTGCCTCCTCCTGGTTTCTCCTCCTGCAGCGTCGTCTCCTCTCAGTTGACGTCTGATCCTGGCAGGAAATGTTTGGTGAATCTTTCCATCTCTGACTGAGTGTTGTCTCACTCTGTTTCGTTTCTTTGCTCTGACTGCTGCAGCTGATCGCGATGCAGATGAGAGCTGGGATTAAATTAAATTAAATTAGGACGATGCTTCCCCATTTTACAGTATATATAACGTTTTGACTGAACCAGTAAACCCCCCCGTTTGTGGCCTGACAGTTAAAGCTTCAAAACCTTTATATTCCCTGGTATCCAGCTGGGTTTATCAGTGTTTTCCCCCCTCAGATAATAAAAACCTGCAGCGTCTCAGCTGCTGGGTTCCAGAAGGTGTGAATGCTGTCAGATTAGAGGAGGGACTTTGCTTCTCTGCAGGGCAGCTGGGTGGAAGAGCTGCAGCACAACAGGGATGTTGTTGGAGTCGAGTTGCTATGAAACGCAGAGGAATGATGGGAGAGAGTGGGGCGGGGGGAAATGAAAAGAAACGGGGTGCTTTCTGTAAAACTAAATCCGGTTGCAGTCTGTGCAGAGTGCTGCTGCCTGGCTCCTGACAGACTTTTCAAAGTTTTGTTGTTGTAACTCTACTTTTAATGCAACTTCACCGCCACCTGGTTCATTGAGTGCAGTTTTGATTCGGTGAGCTTTTAGCCTGGTAAAAACCAGCCCCTTGTTCTTTGCTTTGCTTCGTACAGAGGGTCTGGACTCTTGGCTATTGAGAAGCAATTGCTTCCTGGAGGCGTGGCCTCTGTTGAAGTTTAAAATGATTGGATCGGTTGGCCGTGACGTACGTGTGTGCCAGCTCCACTGTGAAGGAGGCTAAGCTAAGAAGCTAACCGGAAATTGCGTACACTGTAAACAATCCCACACAGAGCAGTGAAGGGAAACTAGAATTGAGCAGAACTGCATAGGAAGGCCTTGAGGTCCTGTGATCAAGACCTGCTGATTGTTCCTCATACAAAGCTAAAAATTAAAGGAGACAGACTCTTCTGGCTCCAAGACTCTGGAACCCTTTTTTAAAAAAATTATTTTCTTTATGTGTTTGTTGTTGTGTCCGTTAAAGCACTTTTATTTTGAAAGGCGCTATATAAATAACATTTTACTTACTTACTATCTTTACAGCTCAAGTGTCAGCCCAGAGAACTGATATTAAACTGTGAGAAAGTTAAAAGGATCAGGGTGTAAACAATATCTTACCTGTAGTTGATAGTTTGTATGACCTCAGGTTGGAGCATTAATTTAAATCTAATGAGCTAACAGCTAGTCCAAACAAAGCTAAAGGATCTCTGTCGTCTTAAAATGACTGAAATCTCCAAACTTTCACAGAGATTTATGCAAACACTGTTATTTTATTAATGTTGCACCACCGTCATATTCACATTACATGATTGATCCAGCAGAAATGTTAAGATGTTCCTGCAGCTTCATGTAAATAACTGTGAATCTGACAGCAGTGTAAAGGTTTAATAAGTATCTTTTTGCAAAAAAACTTTGACATTTAGCTGATGGGTGTTTTAGCGTTCTTGTCTCTTACAGGGTTCCCTTGGATCCTTAAAAAGTCTTAAGAGGTTTTTCATTAATCCAAAAATTAATTAATAAATAAACTGAAAGAAGATTTTAAAAAAAAGAAGGCCTTAAATCGATCTTTCAGAAGCCTTAAGGATGTTAACACTTTATAAACACTTTTTAAAATAATTGGTAACATTTCTTTATTTTTAAAAATAAATTACTGAATGCCTCTTGCTGCTAGTTGTTTTGTGTTAAAATAAATATTTGAGTAAAATTGTTGCTGTTTTTTTTTGATTATTGTAAAGTTGATCTTAAATTTAGTTTCAAGTGGCATTAAAAGGTCTTAAATGTAGTGTTGTAGTCACGACCACCTAACTCGAGACCAAGTCAAGACCAAGACCACAGTGTCTCGAGACCGGGACAAGACCAAGACTTTTAGGGTCTAGACAAAGTCGAGACCAAGACTAGAAAAAAAAAAAAACTTAGTGTCCTAAGACCAAGACCGGTCTCAAGTAATACAACATTATCAAAAGGTCTCAAATTGAACTTGCTGTAAGAAGTAAGAACCCAGCGTTAGCTCTGAACTATCTACTTTTAACAGTCTTTATATTTCCAAGACTTTTTGACTGAGTTAGAACCATCCTGACACATCCTCACAGAGGATGTTTGGTCTGTGAGGTCGTCCTGTTGTAGTATCGATGGTTCAGAACGTGGCTGACACGTTCCAACCAGTTTGACCAGTTATCTGCGGGAATGAGACGATCGGCAGAGGATCTGCAGTTTAGTGTCTGTCTGAGGACACGCTCAGACAGCCGTACTGTCTGTGTGTTGGAGGAGGGTGTGTGCTTTCCTGTGTGTGTTAGAGGAGGGTGTGTGTTGTAGGTTTAATCCCCAACAAGGCAGGTCATTCATCATGCCGTGTGTGTCATGTGGCCTGAAGCTGAGCTCGCTGTGTGTTTCGAGGTGTTAAAGCCTCTGGAACTCACATTACATCATCAACGCTGCGGATGTTTAGGAAGCAGAAAAATCCGAAGGTTTAAAGGATTTTAATAGGAGATATTGAGAAGTTTAAGTGCTGCCACCAAAAACTGTTGCTTTAGGGAACATCGCTCCTCATTTACACACTATTGCTGTATGTTGCTGTATAAAGTAAAAGAGTTATTAAATAATAGAGCTCTGTATATGTAGTATAATGTAATGATTGTTCCACATTTAATTTAGTGTATTGAAGTTTGTGGAAAAGCAAGATAATTACAAATCCTACTTTTATTTCACAGAAAAGAGCTGTAAGAATTATTAGTAGGAAATGCTATGGCCACCCAACAAATTATAATTTTATCAGTTGAAATTATTATAATTTCATGATTTCATTGATTATTTTACACGCCACGTATAAAGCTCATAAAATAAATTACTTTCAAATATTCGGTTAAAATTTAATAAAAGGGGAAGTCATTATAACTTTAAGGGAATGGAGATTTTTATAAAACCTCCTTTTCAAACCAGTCTGAAGAGGCGATGTTCTGTAATTCAAGAGGTTTGGGAAATTATAAAATTATTGTATTTAGTGGAAATAGGATATGAAGATTTCTGATATTTTCATTTATTTTTTTGTAAATTTGTGGATCGTTAAAGCTTGAGTTTGTTTGAATTTTTTTCTGCTCTCTGGACCCTTTTCATTCCAAGATTTACTTTTCCTTTTTATTTTACTGTATATAGATGGTTTTGTTTTTATGAATGAAATAAAAAATGAATAAACTATAAATTCCCTGCAGGCAATAACTTTTAGTAACGATATGCAAGATGCTAAATGTAAAGCTAACATGATTAGCATTGTACAGGCTCCCTCTTCCATCTCGTGATAACGTAGCATCAACATGTCCAGCTGTAAAAACTGTCACTGAACTATGTGACCCCTGAGGTTTTTGAGTTTATTTTTTACTCCTGTTGTTTACAGAGAACAATTAATGTCTTGAAGAACTGTGTTTGTCTGACGAACAGATTTAACAGAAAGTAAGGAAGTGGACAAACATCCTGGACGGTCTGTGTTGCTTCTGAGAGCAGCAGATCTCATATCAGGTTTCTGTTGATTCATTTATCACTGAAGAGGATCCTGCTGCTGTTCCTGCAGGGGAGGCAGGACATCAGGCTCATCTTACAGCTTTAGATGGAAAGAAAAGTCTGTTTGTCACTTTGGATCTGCGCAGAGCAGTTTTTCACCCTCGGCGGGGTTCAGTCTGGACCATCTGTTGTGTCGCAGCCCCGTCTGTGACTCAGCTTGTGGTCGGACTCCAACACCTTCCTGCTCATTTCTCTGTTGGATTTCAGAGCTCAGTTTGAGCAGATTTAGATATATTTTAAGACCACAAACTTATTTTGTTTTGTAGGGTTTATCTCAGGTTTCTGATGAACAGAAGAAACCCGACGGTCTCAGATGGAATCAGCTGACCTTTTTCTAGCTGCCTGTTTGTTTCAGCTCAGTGAGCAGAGAAATGGAGCATGATGGCACGACTGCATCGATGTACAGCAGAGGAGGAAGAGGAGGGGTTGGGAGGAAGAAAGCTGGTTGAAACAGAGGCGAACGAGGTCGGGTGTGGAGCATGAAGGAGCATCATTTGAACCTTTTTGAAAACATTTAATCATGTTCTTCGTCTGCATTTAGAGGCAGTATTTTTACCTTTTCTTTCACATCTGGACATCCAACGTTTGGTTTGTGTAAAAAAACAAGCATGTTTTCACATAAGCTACCTGATAAGTACCAAGTACATAACAGATTTGTACCCAGAAAGTAATCACCGATTACAGTAAAGGTGACATTTAAACATCTTTATTTAATTTTTTTTTTAATTTATCAGGAGACACTCATGCAGATTAAAGATCTAATTAACAAGAGTGTCCAGTAAGTACAAAATATTAGGGGTCTAAGAAAATCGATATGCTGAAATATCGTGATATTTAATTTCCCAATGCTGTATCGATTCTCTAAATCACTGTATCAACTTTTTGTTGAGGCTTAAAACGTCAACTTTCATGCCAGTGGTTCATTCTAGCCTCCGACCACTAGTTGGCAGCAGTCAGCCAGCTGTTTGGCTCCTCCAGAGAGTTTAACGCTAGCGCAAACATTAGCATTGTGAGTAATCATTTAAAACATACTGAGTTTTTTTATTTCTATTTTTGAGAAAAAAATGGCAATATATCGCGATATACTGGACTGTGACCCCGTGTCATATGTATCCAAATTCCTACCAATACACAGTCCTACAAAATACTATATGTGCCAATTAAGTACCATTTATGCATCTTGTAAATACAAGATACATTTACTATAAATATAAAGTCAGTGTCAAAATACATAACAAGTACATACTGGATACAAACCTGTTAATTATAATGCAAGCACCCAGTAAGTACGCAGTATGTATTAGGTAAGTACAAGGCTGTACTTTATATTGGTTCTTCTGTTTGTTGTAACAGATCGGGTTGCTAAAACTAACATGTTAGTTTATTATGTATATGAATATATTTTTTCATTGTAAATGTGTTAATTTTGTTCATTTAAATCACAAGTAAATTATTTATCATTGGTGTAAAATCTACTTTCATATTCAATTAAGCAAAAAAAAAAAAAAAAATTAGGGGGCAGGGCTTATTGTTGGGCCAGGCGGAAGCTGCCTCTGTGCTGGACATGGCCTGCGGGCCATCAGTTGAATAGCTCTGGTTTACATGATGGATTTTCCTTTATGTTTGGACCAGATCCAGGTGGTTGTAAAAATAGCTGCTGGCATTGTGCCACATTGATCTGCGAGCAGAAGCAGCAGCGAACACATGAAGTGAGATAAACATCTGCAGCAGAGTCTGCTGCTCTCGGCTCCATCACAGGAAGTGACTTGTAAGCACAGCTCGGCCCGGTGTCTCTTATCAGCACGTCAATAACACGGACCTCAAGGTCGCGGACACGTAAGCAGATCTGTGCTGCAAACTACAGGTTCTGATTTATTTCCTTGTAATGTGCAGCGCTCTGCTGGATTCGGGTTCTAGGGTCAAAGTTCACTTTTTACTCTTGAGTTTGACAAAAGAATGGCTGAACTTTAATCCAGCGTCAGAGGAAATGTTTCAGCAGCAGATTAATCCACACGAGGCTGCGGTGACTTCTTGTTTGTTTGTTTTTCACACAGATCAATGTTTCTCATTCAATAAAAATGACGCTGAAGCTTCACATTTGGGCTCTGCAGAAACGAATCTACAATTTTTTTTGTTTATTTTGTTTTCTGAACACACCTGGTTCAGTCTCCGTGCAGCAACAATAAAATCCGGCTGGATTACTGAGCGCAGATTAAGTTTCTTCACAGAAACAGCTGCTTGTTGTGTAAATCACACACATCTCTGGTCACACTCGGATCCATGTGAGTTTTCCCCTCCAGCTCAACAAAAAGCCTGTGTGTGTGTGTGTGTGTGTGTGTGTGTGTGTGTGTGTGTGGACCTTTTCCCTGTCCTCACTTTGTTTGCAGCTCTGCTGTGCTTTACTAGTTAGGTTTAGAGGTTTGGTGTGAATTAAGTTCTGGTTCAGGTT
>JAUBOC010008040.1:0-10676 GCA_032275365.1 Anablepsoides cearensis | reverse complement strand
CTGTTTTTGGTCCAGATTTCGGCTGTTTTTGGTCCAGATTTCGGCTGTTTTTGGTCCAGATTTCGGCTGTTTTTGGTCCAGATTTCGGCTGTTTTTGTCTAGATTTTGGCTGTTTTTGGTCCACATTTTGGCAGTTTTTGGTCCACATTTCGGCTGCTTTTGTTCCAGATCTCACCTGTTTTTGGTCCAGATCTTGGCTGATTTTGGTCCAGATCTCGGCTGTTTTTGGTACAGATCTTGGCTGTTTTTGGTCCAGATTTCGGCTGTTTTTGGTCCAGATTTTGGCAGTTTTTGGTCCACATTTCGGCTGTTTTTGGTCCAGATCTTGGCTGTGTTTGTTCCAGATCTTGGCTGATTTTGGTACAGATCTTGGGTGATTTTGGTACAGATCTCGGCTGTTTTTGGTACAGATCTCGGCTATTTTTGGCCCAGATCTCGCCTGTATTTGGTCCAGATCTTGGCTGATTTTGGTCCAGATCTCGGCTGTTTTTGGTCCAGATTTCGGCTGTTTTTGGTCCAGATTTCGCCTGTTTTTGGTCCAGATCTTGGCTGTTTTCGGTCCAGATTTCGGCTGTTTTTGGTCCAGATTTCGGCTGTTTTCGTTCCAGATCTCGTCTGTTTTTGGTCCAGATTTCGGCTGTTTTTGGTCCAGATCTCGGCTGTTTTTGGTCCAGATCTCGGCTGTTTTTGGTCCAGATCTTGGCTGTTTTTGGTCCAGATCTTGGCTGATTTTGGTCCAGATCTCGGCTGTTTTTGGTCCAGATTTCGGCTGTTTTTGGTCCTGATCTCGGCTGCTTTTGGTCCAGATCTCGGCTGCTTTTGGTCCAGATCTCGGCTGTGTTTGGTCCAGATCTCGGCTGTGTTTGGTCCAGATTTCGTCTGTTTTTGGTCCAGATCTCGGCTGTGTTTGGTCCAGATTTCGCCTGTTTTTGGTCCAGATCTTGGCTGTTTTCGGTCCAGATTTCGGCTGTTTTTGGTCCAGATTTCGGCTGTTTTCGTTCCAGATCTCGTCTGTTTTTGGTCCAGATTTCGGCTGTTTTTGGTCCAGATCTCGGCTGTTTTTGGTCCAGATCTCGGCTGTTTTTGGTCCAGATCTTGGCTGTTTTTGGTCCAGATCTTGGCTGATTTTGGTCCAGATCTCGGCTGTTTTTGGTCCAGATTTCGGCTGTTTTTGGTCCTGATCTCGGCTGCTTTTGGTCCAGATCTCGGCTGCTTTTGGTCCAGATCTCGGCTGTGTTTGGTCCAGATCTCGGCTGTGTTTGGTCCAGATTTCGTCTGTTTTTGGTCCAGATCTCGCCTGTATTTTGTCCAGATCTTGGCTGATTTTGGTCCAGATCTTGGCTGTTTTCTGACTAAATGAATTAAAATGAGCAGATCTGTAAATCAGATCTTTAATAGTTTTTTAACCACATTAAGGTGATGATTTTTAGTGTTTTAAGGTGATCTGAAAGTTTTTTAGTTAAATGTGTTTTTATGTTGTTTCAGCTGAAATCAGTTGCTGTTATTTCTTCACAGTTCCAGTGTTTTTAATGTGATTTTCTGCTCGTTCTCTGACTTTTCTTCCACTGGAGTTTACCCTCGTTAACGTGAAACAATCCAGCGTAACAAACAGGGGAACTCCACGGCGTGTGTTGCTGCCGGCGGCAGATGTTCACAGTAAACAGGATCTGAATGACCCTCAGTGTAAAGGATCTGTTGTTGTGAACGTACACGGTGCGTGTGACGCGCCTCGGGCCACAAAGCATGACTGAGAGCAGAGGATGGAGCTGATGAGCACGGCCCGTCTTAAATGAATCCACAGCTGCTAATCCTCAAAGACGCCTTCAGGGAGCGCCAGCGCCACCAGCCGGGTCCAGTTCTCTGGTCCGCTCCGTTTGTCAGGCGGCCCGTGACTCGCTGGCCTCCTTTCAGCCTGCAGAGTCACAGGAGTGTGTGTAAGTCCACAGAGACCCGCGGGTCAGAGCAGGAGACCCGTGCAGCCGACCCGAAGAGCGTTACTGCTCCTCTGATGAGCTGGTCAGAAATCATCAACATGAAGCTGAGCTAAAGAAAGAGTAGAACCTTTTTCAGCACGTCTGAAGCAAACTGCTGATCCTGAATGGTTCCTCTAACATGACCCAGTCCTCCTCCCAGCCGGTACCGACCCACATGTTTCTGTTTCTGCAGGTGAGGGACTGTCCTCAGACCAGCTCCAGCTTCATCCGGTTCTCCAAAGAGCTGAAGAACAGAGACTGCTACAGTCAGGTCATCTTCTCAGGCTTCTGTAGGAAGGTACACAAACATCTCCAGCACATAGCTTTTAGCTAAGGTTTAGCTACTTTTAGCCTTTAACCAATGTGTCCTGCATTTAACTAGCTTTTTGTTTCTTCAGCTAGTGTTTTGTTACTTTTATCTTTTAGCTACTGTTCTGCATGTTTTAGCTTTCAGGCTACATGTTTGCAGAAAATGTTTCTTTATTTTTAATGTTCATTTTTATTTAAATGATGCTTTAAAAATGTTTGATCTGATGTTTGATGTTTGTAACAGGAGCAGGCAGCTGTGCCTCTAACAGGAAGTAGAACCAGTCTTTGTTGTTTCTCTCTCAGGTGAACAGATTCAGTAAAAGCACAGACCGGGCTCTGCTCGTCACGGATAAATACGTCTACAAACTGGACCCAAAGAAGCAGTTCAAGGTTCTGAAGAGACTTCCTCTGGACTCGGTGAGTCATTAACTGTCAGGACTCCAGTGTGTCCTGTTAGAGGATTAAACTCACATTATTGTCTTTTTATTATTATTATTATGAACTAATCTCATTAAAATATGACTCATTTCCCACAATGCATCACTTCAACAGAGCTCCATCATCCTCCAGGATGCAGCTCAGCCTAAATATTACTTTTTAAAAAGTAAAAAAACTTTTGTTCATATCTTAGTTATAGTTTGTTTGTTTTTAGTGTTTCATGTTTTTGTTCAGAGCTGAAGCTTTTTCTCATCAGAAAGTGAGAAAAATAATATAAAAAAACACGGAAAGCAGAAGGAGAGACATTTTATAAAGCTACCATGGATCTGAGTCAGACTCAGAGAGTCCTGACCCATTTTAACTCCAAGAACCGGTCAGGTTCTTCAGACGTTACCTTCAGCTGATATTATTTAGGCTTCAGCTGATGTTCTTCAGGCTTCAGATGCTCGGCAGTGTTCTGCTCTCTGAGGGGGCGGGTTGTCCCAGAGTTTGTCCTTTTCAGGACATCCAGCACATTATTGTCCTGGCTGGATTAACCTGAGCGAGCCGGGGGCTGTAAGAGGCTTAGAATCTGCTCCGTCGCCCACTCCCTATCAGCTGCTCCTCAAACCCTCCTCAGCCTCACCTGGACCTGACCGGTTCTGACTCTGATGGGTTTTGCCTCCTTCTAACTGGGTCACAGTAAACAAGCTTTATTAATAAATCATCACGTCCTGCTGGGGATGTAGTTAGAGACAAACTGTAAGAAAAAAAAAAGAAAAATTTTACATGTAATCACAGAACGAGTCGACAGCTAAGGTGCGATATGAGGCTATATTTATCCAGCATTAATAGGCTGGTGTTAGCATTGGGGATGTTAGCAACTAGCATTAATAGGCTGACGTTAGCATTGGAGAGGCTAGCGACTTGCATGGATAAGGTGGCGTTATCATCAGAGAGGCTAGCAACTAGCACAGTTTGGCTGGCTAGCCGCTAGCCTCTCTGATGCTAACACTAATGATTAGTCTTCTTCTCATTCACCAGCTCCAGCCTCTCAGTTAGCGGTGCCTGCCTGTCAGTAATCTGATCAATAGCTGGTTGGGAATAGATGTAGCCTCCTGCTACAACCGCTGGTTGTGCAACAGTCATAATTTTGTCCCTCGTACCACACTGTAGACAGCGAGGTCCTTTTCCTCAGACCAGAAAACTGAGAACCTCCAGGAAGGTTTTTAAAATACCCACAAGGCTGTGAGAACGTTCACGTTTACAGATTCCTGTGTTTTTTCCCTGTAGTTTACGGGACTGAGCGTGACCTGCGGTGTGGACCAGATGGCGGCGCTGCACACGAGCTCTCAGGACGACGTCCTGCTGTGTCTGCAGCGCGGCGAGCTCTGCCCCAACCAGGACCGGGTGGGCGAGCTGGTGGGAGCGCTGCTGGACCACTTCACACGGTCAGTACCGACTCTGCTGCATCGTTTTTGGACAAGATGTTTCTGATTTTAGTGAATTTACGTAGGTGGAAGAAGGCGACCCTGGAAACATTTTTAATATGTCAGAGTTTAGAAGCAGGTTTTTATGTTTTTAAGATGTTTGTAGTTTAAGAAACTGTTTGGATTCATCAGGTTTTATGGATAAATATAACAGAGTATCATCAGCGTAACGATGAACATTCCTCCTGTGCTGATGTTAAACAGAAACTAGTTACAAAGACAACCTCAAAGAAAAGCAGCTTTTTGTTTGAACATAACACTTTCAGCTCATCTTCGGAGAGGAAAAGTGAAGGCCTCAGCTGGAAAATGAAACAAACGTTAGCTGCTAAAGAGCTGAAGTTTGTTCACACTTCATCAGGCTGATGACGCAGATCATATTCTCTGTGTTTATCTCTGAAGAACTGTGACATTTATCACATTTCTCTCCTTATAAATCTGAATCACTCGTCTCAGACTTTAACTTGTGAGTTTTCACACATAGCAGGCTGTTTTGTGTGTGTGTGTGTGTGTGTGTGTGTGTGTGTGTGTGTGTGTGTGTGCGTGTGCGTGTGCGTGTGTGTGTGTGTCCTCCTGAAACATTAATCCTCCAAAATAAATCCTGCCTGCTCGCCAACGAGTGACACAAGACAGGAAGCGGCACGTGTTGATGAGTGGTTCACAGGTTTCCTCTGAGGATTCTCCAGCTGTTCTTATTTAATGTTAGCGTTTAGAAGCTACCTGCTGGTTTCAGCTTATTAACAGTGATGAGCTAGATTTTAGCTGTTAGGATTCACTTCTTCAAAATCTACCTGCAGCTTGATCTGGAATGGATGGAAAACACTGTGAAACTCCACCTGTGTGTTGGTGAACACAGCCGAAACACAACTTTTATAAAACAATGATGTCATCTGTCATCTACAAGCCGAAGGGTTTTCACTCCCTGTTTCACAAAACAGAAGCTGTAAGGAGCAGAACAACAGCTAAAATGAGAACAACTAAAAGGAGCAGAAGATTAGCTAAAATGAGCATAACAACAACTGAAATGATCAGAACTACAAATAAAAGGAGCACAATATCAGCCTAAAGGTGCATAATAACAGCTGAAATGATCAGAACAACAACGGAAATGAGCAGAACAACAGCTAAAGGAGCAGAATATCAGCTGAAAGTGCAGAATAACAGCTGTTTTGTTTGCTGCAGAAGGCAGAACCTCAGTGATCGTTGGTTCAGGATCCAGATGAAGCTTTTGTGTTTTTTTACGAGACTTTTGGTTAGTTGTTGTTGTTGTTGTTGTTTTTTGTGGGGGGTGTTGGTCTTGTAGCAGCTGAGGTCGCCTCAGCTCTTTGCCTGTCATTGTGCCGCCATCTGCGGTGAGCCCGGGGGTCGTGACCTCTGCGGGGAGGCTGGTGGGACGATCTTCTTCATGGTCTTCATCAGCACGTGGTTTTGATTCAGTCCAGTTAGCTTCAGCTGATGTTTTAGAATCAGCTGTTTGTGTTGTTGTTGTTTTGGGTCAGACCTGCAGAGAATCAGACTCACAGGAAGTTGTCAGAGGTTCTGAGGTGGTCGTGCTTCAGAGCGTCTGGCAGGTGAATCTGGGTCAGTGACGGCTGCAGAAAGGTAAAAATGTTCAGAGCTGTTCTTCATCTTCATCCTCATCCTCAGCCTGACTCCAGCTGCTCCAGTGTCGTGTGTTTACTGAGGGGGGTGGGGGTTTGGACCATCTGCTGGGACAGCTGGGAGAACCATGAGAGGTCTGAGAGCAGAGAGTTTGATCTGTGAGGTCTTAAAGAAGCTCTTTATTTAAAACATAAAACCTCTTTAATGTTTTTAATTTGTGATTGAAAAGCTCGTTACAGCCCAGGTTTCAGGGTTTGAAGTTTTATTTTTAGTCCTCCTGCAGTTTAATTTATAAATCTGAAGAAACCTGGAAGTCTGTGGCAGAAATAACCGCCTTCTGGGTCAGCCCTCCCTCTGTGGAGCAGCAGGGTTTATTAACTCCACATCAGAGGAGAGGACTCCTGTGAAGTCCAGAGACGGGTCCGGACCGGTTCCTGACGTGGAGGACTTTGTAGTTTGACCTGGACGGGTTGGAGCGGCTGTCAGAAAATCATCCCTCGTGTCTAAATTCACTTTTTAGGTCAGGAAAGACCTAAAATAACCTCCTCTGCTGCTGCTGCTGCTGCTGTCCCTCAGCTTCTGTCCTCCATGTCTCACCGTTGGCCCAGCGGGTTCTAATGAGCCCGGTTCTGTTTCCTTGGCCCGGGTGTCCAGTGTGACACCCCTGGTTTGGGTCACTAAGTAAAACCCTAACCGCAGGAATGTTCAGCTACTACCAAGCCGAACTTCAGCTCAGTGTCTGTAAAACATCCAATGAATCACAGGATATTTTGCTAACAGACAAACACACTGACCTTTCATGGTGGCAGGTGATGAATACAAGTTATATGATGTCATTTAAGTTCAGCAAAAATTCAGTCAGAACACACAGCTGAACAACAGCTGAAAAGAGCAGAGTAACAGCTAAAATGTGCAGAACCACAGCTAAAAGGAGCAGAACCACAGCTGAACGGAGCAGAATGACAGCTAAAAGTGGCTGAACAGAAGCTAAAATGAGCTGAACAGACAACCAGAACCTCAGAACTAAATTTGGGTCCAAACTTTAGCTACAAATTCAGCTCATCAACCTTCTGACCAGGTTTCGGCTGCATCTCCTGAACCATCAGACAGCGAGTTGAGATCAGCTGAAATGAAGCTGTAGAGCAGCTGAATGTTTGTCAGGAGCTGAAGTCAGTTTCTGTCTTTTATCTGAAAAAGAGGAGCTGTGACTTTCTTTTGTTCACAGTTAATAAGACCTGAGTCACAGACGCTGCAGTAATGAAACAGGAAGCTGCTGATTCTCCTTCCTCGTGACAGAAGAGCAGCCGAACAACAAGCCGAACAATAAGCTGAAGGAGAATTATTATATTCCAGTTCTGAGGAGGACGGAGGAAAGGGGTCATCTGCTTCAGATTCAAAGCGTCTAAAGTCACATGTTCGGCTGTTTTAGAAACCATCGGCTGCTGTTGAGTGCTGTGAGTCACTCATTTCTCAGAAAGCCCCCGAGGAGAGACAGGAAGTGGGCTGCAGCTGGTGGAGGTGGTCCTGCTGGGCTCTATGACTGTAATCAGACAGGACGAGGTCATCGATGACCAGCGCCGTGATGCCTGAGTGGACCCAACGCCTGGCTCCGCCCCCTACCTGCCCCGACACCAACAACAAGCAGCAGGACACGCCCCCTGCTGCTGCCGTTACCCCGGTGACCGTTTCCAGGAAGCAGGAAGCTCTCATCAAACAAAACCTTCAGCTGCCGACCTGAAGATTATCATCATCATCATCATCTTCCTCCTCATCACCTTCCTCATCATCTTCCTCCATAGCTACCTTATCTTCCTCCTCCTCTCATGATGCTGAAGTTCTGGTCAGACAGAACTTTGATCTCTAATCTAATTCACTGAAGTGAGAAAACGTTAGCTAAAAGCTAAGATTAGTGAGACAAAAGCTAGCCTTTTGATAGCAACATGCTAACAGCTAAAGGTTTCTGAACAGTAGCTAAAATTTCAAACAGAATCTGATTACAGAATTAAAAACTGTCTGTGGTGGTGTTTGGATAAAAAAATAAAAACTAGACGTCAACACATTGATCCAGATCAGCTGAAGGTTTGATTTATTTTTGTTTATTTTAATCCTGATAAAAACCTCATCTTAATGAGTAAAAATAATAAAGCTCCTGAGCATCAGGTGGGTTTATACCAGCTCCAGTTTAGGGCTGGAGGTTCTCCTTGGACCTGCAGAGGTAGATAAAAGCTGCAACCTGCTGGTCAGGTTGCTTCAACAGGAAGACTTCAGCTGCTTCACTTCCTCTGTTTCAGCTGAAAAACTCAACAATCAGCTTCCAGCTCATTCAGCTAAAACCTTTTCTGTCAGCTTGTTGGATCTGCTCATCGGCTGATAGAACTTTAATCTGTCTCATTTCAAAATAAGAGCGCAGAACTTCATGTCCTCATTAGAAATCCAGGTGAGACAGAGGTCAAAGGTCAGGAGGACAGGTTGATGAAGAGGAGGAGGTTCAGTTTGTAAAGAGGGAGGAGCTTCAGAGATCTGAGTGTTTCATAACTACAGTTAAATAAATTACCTTCAGCTCTGACTTCCTGTCACACTCCTGAAGATCAGAAGAAACAACAGAACCGACTCAGTTCTGACTCAGTCCAGACTGGTCCAGACTGGTCCTGACTCAGTTCTGACTCAGTCCAGACTGGACCTGACTCAGTCCAGACTGGTCCTGACTCAGTCCAGACTGGTCCTGACTCAGTCCAGACTGGACCTGACTCAGTTCTGACTGGACCTGACTCAGTCCAGACTGGTCCAGAATCAGTCCAGACTGGTCCAGACTGGTCCAGACTGGTCCTGCCAATGAAGACCCACGTTTGCCAAGTTGGCTTCAGAACCAGAACCAGTGATCTGTGGATCTGAGAGCAGCAGAAAAACTACAGTTAGAAACCAGTCCTCTGAGCTGAGGACCACCTGAGGACCCTGTGGGACCTGAGCTCCTGTCAGGGTCCTGAGGACCCTGAGAAACTGTGGGTTTGGGTTTTCTGAGTCAGCAGCTGTCAGAACCGGAGGCTCAGACTTTCTTTAGTTTGTTTTTGAGGTCTGATGATTAAAGTTCTGCCTCCTGGTTCAGAACCTTCAGGAACCAGAACCTGCAGCTGAAAACCTGCATCAGTTTCAGGTGATCTTCTCCTGACTAACCTTCAGAACCGGTTCTGTTTGTGTTTCTCCTGCAGCATCAGGAAGGTCCAGTTCCAGGTGAAGGTCTGGCCCTCGGACCTGCAGCTCCACATGCGAGGCAAACCCAAGGTCGTCACCGTGGAAACAAAACCGGGCCAGGCCGCATCTGACTTCAAGAAGAACCGGGACGGCTTCGTCCTGCTGGTCCCGGCGGCCAACTGACGGGTCACCAGAACCGGTTCTGGATTTAGCTGCAGGGGTCAAAGGTCACGCTGCAGACAGGTTGGAGACTGCTGGAGGTTTTGATTGACAGGCTGCAACACTTTGATGTTTTATATAGTTTTTACAAAATATTCAAAGATATTTTTTACAGATTAAATTAAATTTAATAAGATATTGTGCAAATTAAAACAGTAAAAATAAACCAAACTCTTCAGATGTCTTTTATTCTGATAAGACTCAGATGACTTCCTGTCTCTGTCTCGTCCCTCAGCAGCCAATCAGCTGCCTGATCGACTCACAACAGGAAGTCCCAAACCGTTTATTTATCTCCTTCCTTTAATCTCTTCTCTGACTTCTGCAGCTTTCATCTTCTGTCGTTTGGGACTTGATGTGTTTTTGTTTGAAAAAATAAATCCAGGTTTAAAAAAAAAAAAAAAACTATCAAGAAATAAACATCGTTTAGTTTTTTATATTTTCTCAAACCGACGACTACTGAGAGGAAAAAACAAGAATAATCTTAAAAATCAACTTTAGTTTGAAATTACAGTGAATCTGGTAGAAATCTGATAATCATGGAGGAAATGCTACAGCTAGCTGCTGCTGCTAGTTTCACTTAAGTTATATATATATAAGTTTTATTAATCTGAAAAAAAAAATTCTTTTTACTTTTCCTCTGAACCACTTCAGTAAATCTGAGTTTTTAAATATTTATTTATTTATTTATTACATAAAATATTTAGTGTATGAAATAGTTTGGAGCAGATTTAGTTTGTTGACGTCATTATTGACTCACGTGTTCACATGATGTTCACATGATGTTTACATGTTTACCCGTGTGGCTCCACTGTCCTGCTTTACATTAGGCTGTTCTTGGACTTTCCAAAACCGGGTTAAGAGTTAATCCAGATTAGATTTGGGTTTTATTTCTGCTGAAAGAAGAGAACGTTTTGTTTGTTTATTCTGGTTAGAGGAGTAAACAACCTCAGCCTTATTATTCATCTGATTTCATGTTTTGTGGCAGAAGCAGATTCTGATCCAGATCAAGTCCTGAGTTAATCTGCCCCCTCCCTCCCCTCCAATCTGATGACTCAGTCATGTTCGAACACAGATTACAGCCTATATGTTGCTTTTATTTGACTGTAATCCTTTAATCATTGCTGTGAAAGCCCTGATTTATCAGCCCCTTCTTCATTCTGGGCTTTTCATCATCAGATCAAACAATCTGTCAAGATATTCCTTTTGTTTTCTTCAGGAGGAATGACATTTTGATGGCGGATCTTCCGTCTACACACCAATTATTTCCCCTCGCTCACAGCCGCTGTCGGGTTTTTATTCTCTGAATCATTTCCCTCCATGACGGCTCGGATCAGAAACAAAAAGCAACACGTCAGTGAGCTTCCTGCCGCCGGCGGGATTCCTCCACGTCTGCTTTAATTCATCACAACTCTAGAATCAATCACTTAACGGGCCGAGCAATTCCATTAGATCAGGACCAGCACCTGGTCCGATTAGTCCT
>JAUBOC010008008.1:0-10677 GCA_032275365.1 Anablepsoides cearensis | reverse complement strand
GGCAGTTCTGAAGGCAAAAGGGGGTCCAACCCGTTACTAGCATGGTGTACCTAATAAAGTGGCCGGTGAGTGTACATTGAGATATCTTCAGGTTTCTGAATAATCTTTCTTTTCATTTTGTCTCACAGTACTTTTAAAATTTCAGCTGCTGTTTTGGAACTTTTAGCTTGTAGTTAGCCTTTTTGTATATCAAGATTTAAGCTATCATTTTGCTACTTCTAGCTTTTAGTCAACCTGTTTAGATACTTGTTAATCTTTATGCTATTTTAGCTCTCAGCTAAACGTTTGCTGCTTTTACCAAGCATTTTGATAGCCGCTATCTATTATTTTGCCACTTTTAAATAGCCTTCAGCTACATTTAACTTTTAGATAATTCTTGCTACTTTTACCTTCAGCTTGTATTTTGACCCTTTTTAGCTTTTAGTCTTCTTTTAGCTGAACAACATATTTTTGTGAAGTCATTCAGTAGTCAGCATTCACAATATTTTCCGAGAAATTGTAATTTATCTAGTTTATGGCCTTGATTTTCTTGAAAGCCAATGTCAGCAAACCCACTTCTGCCTGTGTTTATTCCAAACAAACTGCTGCTGCTAAATCTGAAAATCTAAAATGTACTTCCTGAATACAGGACATGTTTCTATGAAAGGCCCATTTAAAAAATATCGTAGCTGACATCATCATGAATTTCTCACGTGGCACAGCGGTAATCTACATGCAGGAGCAGAATAATCTATTATTGCAATAACAATGATGCAAAATGTTTTGCTCATGTAGGTGTGAGGGTTTTTTTAGTTTGTCAGGTTTGCAAAATATGTGATAACCTTTAATGATGAGGTACAGTACAGACCAAAGGTTCAGACACACCTTCTCATTCAAAGAGTTTTCTTTATTTTCAGGTGACTGTGGAGGCCAGGTTATCTGGCGCAGCACCCCATCACTCTCCTTTTTGATCAAATAGCCCTTACACAGTCTGGAGGTGTGTTTGGGGTCATTGTCCTGTTGAAAAATAAATGATGGTCCAACTAAACACGAACCGGATGGAATAGCTGCTGCTGCAAGATGCTGTGGTAGCCATGCTGGTTCAGTATGCCTTAAATTTTGAATAAATCCCCAACAGTGTCACCAGCAAAGCACCCCCCCACCACCACACTTCCTCCTCTATGCTTCACAGTGGGAACCAGCCATGTAGAGTTCATTTGTTCACCTTTTCTGTGTCACACAAAAACACAGTGGTTGGAACCAAAGATCTCAAATTTGGACTCATCAGACCAAAGCACAGATTTCCACTGGTCTAATGTCCATTCCTTGTGTTCTTTAGCCCAAACAAGTCTCTTCTGCTTGTTGCCTGTCCTTAGCAGTGGTTTCCTAGCAGCTATTTTACCATAAAGGCCTGATTCACAGTCTCCTCTTAACAGTTGTTCTAGAGATGTGTCTGCTGCTAGAACTCTGTGTGGCATTGACCTGTTCTCTAATCTGAGCTGCTGTTAACCTGTGATTTCTGAGGCTGGTGACTCGGATGAACTTATCGTCCGCAGCAGAGGTGACTCTTGGTCTTCCTTTCCTGGTCCTCATGTCAGCCAGTTCCTTTGTAGAGCTTGATGGTTTTTTGTGACTGCACTTGGGGACACTTTCAATGTTTTCCCATTTTTTTGGACTGACTGACCATCATTTCTTAAAGTAATGTTAGCCACTTGTTTTTCTTTACTTGCTTTTTTCTTGCCACAGTACAAATTCTAACTGTCTATTCAGTTGGACTATCAGCTGTGTACTGTATCCACCTTCTGCACAACACAACTTATGGTCCCAACCCCATTTATAAAGCAAGAAATCCCACTTATTAAACCTGACAGAGCACACCTGTGAAGTGAAAACCATTTCAGGTGACTACCTCTTGAAGCTCATCAAGAGAATGCTAAGAGTGTGTGAAGCAGTAATCAAAGCAAAAGGTGGCTACTTTGAGGAACCTAGAATATAAGATTTTCAGTTTTTTTACACACTTTTTTGTTAAGTATATAATTCCACATACATGTGGAATTACATGTATTAATGTAATTCCACACATGTAACTAATGAATTAACACATGTAATTAATGTGTAACTAAATAATTCAATTATGTAACTATTAATTAACATGTGTTAATGTTTTGATGCCTTTAATGTGAATTTACAATTTTCACAGTCAAATGCTAAACTGGAGAAATCTGAGGTCTACATTCAAAGAGTGTTAGTGACACTGCTTGTACCATTGGTACTAATTTTTTTTTTTTTAATGTAGATGAAACTGACAGTGTCCACCATTTCAAGCTGTAGAATTAGCCAAACAGAGGTTGGAAGGTAGAGGAACAATCCTTTATGCACATATTTAACTTTAGCACCATTTACATTTTTTTGGAGAACATCTTTTTCATTGCCGAACTAAAGTAAAATCAACATTACATGCAATTAAACATAAATGTTGGTCGTTTAAAATAAATCTTTGACTGAAATAATATTCTAGAACAAAGTAGTTCAGATAAACTATATACGTGTCTTTTTCTATACGTTTACACAAGAGCTTCACCTCAGTCCAAATCTGTGAATTTGTGTAAATGTATTGCTTTGACGTAATGCCTCGAGCTAAAAATAAAACACGGAATCTTATAAATTACATATGCTTTATGCAAACCATATTGTCTTGCACTTATCAGCAAAGTAATCAAAGCTCTGCAGTCCTCTTGAAAAGAGCATTCCTCGAAGTCTGCTGTGTTTATACTGCAGACTAAATATTTATCCCACGAACTGAGAAGAACCAAGGTTGCTCTTTTAGACTTCAGTAGAGGTTCAAGTTGTTCCAGTGTTGCATACTTCTCACACATCCTACATATGAAATTATGCAAACATTGATGGGGCATTGACAGGCTCGGTGAGGCATGCATCACAGTAAAACTGTTCAAAATGTCTACGGGTGCATATGTTGACAAAATGGCTCACTTTGCATCAGCGGCTGGTATAATCAAGCAAGGTCACTTTTCATATTGGTTACTTAATGAGTTCAGCTGGGTTCATACTCCACTAAATAAAAAAGGAAGTGCTCATTAAAAATCACCTGCATTGAATGAATAGATAACCATAAAAGAAGAAATGGCAAAAGAAGGGTCATTCTCAGATTGTTTATGAATAAACTGATTATTCTTTTTCCACAACTGTGGACAGCAAGCTTGTACAAGCTCAACAAAAGCATCAACAACACCTGAATGGAAAATTCATGGGAGAAGCTTATTTGCATGGAGAATACATGCAGTTGTGAGCAGACTGGGCTGATTATCATAGGAATTAAGCATAATAATACAGCCAGCTATTCTGTTGGTTGCTGTATACATATCACCTATTTTTTAAACAAATTTATTCATTTCATTAAAAAACAAAATAACTATATACAATAGAAAACAAAGAAAATACACAAAAATAAAAAAATAATGATTATATTAAAATTTTGTGTAGTCCCTAATTTCATTCAGTAACTAAGAATAAACTGGGTCATTCTACAAGCATTTCCATCAATCTGGGAAAAGTATCCAATAAAAGGTGTCCCTATTGATGGCAATGTCCTAGTTTTGTTGTATAGTTTTGTTTTAGTATATAAAAAAATCTGATAGTCTTTTTACTTGAGGTTGGTGACTCTAGAGTGTGGGCTAACCAGCTGGTTTCATTAAAAGGTGCAAAAAAACTAATCATTATTTTTTAACAAATATAGTCTTCTTCTTAAACATACCCCACATGCTATTATTAAGAATTTTTCAATTTTCTGGCATTCATCAGGTAACACAAGGTAATAATTTGTTGCTGTACTGCCAAAAATAATAGCTTGTAACAAAGCTTTGGACAGAATTGGAAACCAATGAAACCAGAAATGTGTTAAATGTAGCAAGATGGCACCAGGCAGTGGCCAGAGCATCAGTCAGTAAGTTAAAACAGTGAGTGAAGAACAAAAGTAAAAAAAAAAAAGAAAAAAGAATGACTTACATATCAGACAGCATTAGTACATGACAGAGTTTGAGAGAAGTTGCACTGTGGGTTTGCATGAGGCTGGGTGATTGCATTATGGGACGTACTGATATTATAGAGGCTGTGTGTTGGGTGCATTGACAACAAGAGGCCGTCCACATGTGTTGTGAAGGTTCTGAACATCGAAAACAGACCACTCCAATAAAGAACAGTTGTATACCATGTCAAACATTACAGAAACCACAACAAAGACTTTGGGCTCTTTCCAACACTTTGTGTCATCCCACACTGCGCCTTGATGATCTGACATCAACCGGGCTACAAGTTCATCATCCCAAGTATAGGCTGCCCATTGCACCCCGAGTAGAGACAGCTGTATTTGGTGTGGTATCACGAGTAGACTGATGAGTGGTGTCTTATCACAATCAGCAATCAATCTCAATTCTGCATTATCATGGACTATCATTGTGTGATTGCTGGCCCAGTGCCAATTTGCCAGCTGTTAATGGCCAAACCAAAAAGCTGAAAGTCAATATGCTACAGAGCCTCTTGGAAATCGATTGTAGCCTCTACACTCCACACCAAATCACTGCTTGTATCCAGGTCTGAAGGACTACCACACCTCACTAGCTGCGTTTCTATTACAAATGTGCGCAAAACTTTGTCGATATTTTGTTAATGTCGAAAAAACACAGTTTTGCAATTGCGGTGTTTCAATTAAGAAAGAAATGCTATTGAAATTGCCCGTGAATACGCTTGTTCTCGCAATATTCACGTGGTGGATGTAAACAATCAGGCATGTTGCGACCACTAGTGATCAGAGGAGATGTGGGTGTCTTATCGAGGCTTTCAAGAGACAAACCCCTTATACTTGGGAGTGGATACGTATGTGGCGTTTTAAGGAAATTGTAGTCGGTGAGTTTACTACTTTCTTTTACAACTTCAGCGATTCTTCTCTTCATCGTCTTTTCGCCAGTAGAAACAGTCGGTTCTTGATCACGTGACTCCCGTGATGCGAAAAAAGTGTTTCCATTGCAGTTTTGCGAAATACACCAATTTCTATACGGCTGAAAAACCACCTCATCCTAGCGCAAAAGCATTTTGTCGAAAAACTGAAGTTTTTTCGAAATTGACGTGTTTCCATTGAGCAAATTTATTTTTAAAATTCTTATTTGTGCATTTTCATGGTCAATGGAAACACAGCCAGTGACAGGGGACCAACAGTGTGCCATTAATGCTAGCTCCAATATCCATTTGATCTGAGATTTTAATCATTGCAACACAGTCATACAACCTTTTAACACACAGTGTAATATTTGTGCCCCTAAATCTGGGCGCTGAACTGTTTTTGCCAGTGAATGTAGAAATACTTACTCAAGTTTGGTTGGAAGTTACTGAAATGGTGTTACTTCTTTGCTATTTCCATAAAATGTTCCAACTTTTGGGTTCTTGACTGAAGGCAGAGAAATTGTTTTTCTATCTCATTTTTATAGAGGGTTAGCCCACTTTATTTTCTTTTTTTTTGCCTCAGGTTACTCCTGAGCAACCTGAAGAGACACCATTATTGGCTATTATGTTGAATTTTAAATACTTGAAAACAACTAAGTAATTTTCATTCCCAGGGTATCAAATGATGTAGGCATGTCCAATCCAAAAACACTTGGTTAGGTTTCCGGAAAAGATCACTTTTGTCTTAAAGATACAATTTCACTTGCAGACTGGAAAAAAAGGAAAATGCTGAAGGGTACCTTTTGAAAGGTGCTTCTTGGAATGACCCGGTTCAACTCAGAGGAGTGTCTGTTTGTGCTGTGATGCAAGTTCAAACTCAGTCCAAACATCCAATAGAAATCTGATAGATTTTCAAACGTTCATGATGGCAGATTCACAAGGAAACACACCCACCCCACTGACAAACAGCGCTAACTCAAATGTGCCAAGAGAAACATTATTCTTCACCATAAACAGTCCGAGCTAGCGTGCTCACGTCACATCACTCAACATTTTTTATGCTGCTATTCATGCTATTACAACCCTCTTCTCAGGTGTCTCACAAAGAGTCTCAATATGTCCTTAGTTCACTCTAGAGCGTGCCTGAATCTTTCATGGTCGTGCAAATATGTGCGGGTGACAAAAGACAACAAAGTGAAAAGGATATCTTTGTTGTTCAAAGAAAGGAACAAAAAAAGTTTGATTTTGAGTTTTCAGACTCTAGCATTAAGCAGTGACCTTTCATACTGTAGAGATTTCAAACATGCATGTTAATACCATTGAGGAAACAGGAAATCAAACCATTTTTGTCACTTCCCATCCCCGATCTGAGCTCATGTGAGCACGATGATGTCACCTCACTTTCTAATGACTGCACGGTGCTATGGAAACAGGGGCAAAGTATTTTCTGCTTTTGTACTGCCAGCAAAATGCATCACAGGGCACAAAAATGAACAAAACTCAGCAAGTATTTTCCCACATTATTTAGCAGTGTTTTCTCAGCTGTTTTAGCCTCATGGAGCTAAATTTCAAGGTGTGTTTATTTGAACTACATTCCTAATTTGTCAGACTTGACATCGCCCAAATATTTCACTACATCAAAATCCATAATTGCAGGCTTATGAGGTATTTTATGACCATTAGGTCATATTGAAGACTTGACATCTAGTAATGTAAACACACACACATATATATATATGTATATACACGCTCTCATCAAAATCTACACGTCCTTGGTATTGTGCTGTCCAACACAGCAGGCGAGCTGAGACGCCATGGCAACTGTTGTGGCAGAAGACATTAAGGAGGCGTAGGAGGGCAAGGACAGTGGGCAGTCTGTGTGTGTGTGTGTGTGTGTGTGTGTGTGTGTGTGTGTGTGTGTGTGTGTGTGTGTGTGTGTGTGTATGTGTGTGTGTGTATGTGTGTGTGTGTGTGTGTTTGCATCAAGGTGGAGGAGCTTGAGTTGACAGACGAACTATAAATGTTGGAGCAAAAAAAATCTGCATTTGACAGGAAATGATGTCATTCAGTCACACTTGAGTAACAAACCCCCATCCAAACTGTGCAGTTTCTAATTATGTACATGAAAACAAACTAATAAAAAAAACAGCTTTAATTAAAGGCCAAGAATTCCTTTACAAAATGCATATCACCTGCTGCCTTTAAAGCCAGAGCTTTTAAACTGAGATCATTTTATGTTTAAAAAAGTGACTGCATTAGTTGTCAAATAAGAGTAAAAATAAACCCCCCCAAAATTAAATTCTCCACACTAAAACATGCAGGTGGTAAATGTTTCTACATTGTAACTATATGATATCACAGTTTTCAGTGAGTTGTGTTGCATTTAACATGTATTCGCCTGCAGGTCAAACTGTTTAATGTTGGGTAAGAGATGAAAACTTTCCATCAAAGCAGGAAATGATTTCCTTACATTGCTGCATGCTCCACTTTCTCCTCATTTTTTTTTTTTTTTTTGCTTGTCTGGATTGATGTGAGTAAGACTATTTAGAACCAGTGAGTTAGCCTGTTGGTAGAGGGATCCAGATTTAACCCAGACCCATGCCGTCATCACTTCATCCTCCATTTTGTATATTCGAAGGTCAGTGAGGGATTCTTCTAAAAAAAGAACTTTTTCTATTCAGCAAGAGTCCTTTCTGGAGTTCAACTGGAGTACAAGACATAATTGTTTATTCGTGTTTGTTTTATTTTGTTTGCATCCACCAGTTTCTTCTTAAATAGAAGCGGTGTGCTGATGTCCCCCAACGCTGAGGCATGTGAACAGTGACTGTTGGTCGTGTTTGATATGCGTGTTTTTCTGGACTGGAATTGGACAGGAATGCAAGTAAACCTCAATGTTTTTCAATCAGGTAGGTAGGAGTTACAGGGTGCATAGGAACAGAGGCAGGTTTTAGATTTTGCTTTATCCACCACCAGGCACAATGGCAGAGCCAGGGGGTGGCTAAGGATGGCCTAGTCTTCAGCCACCTCAATTATTTGAGGAAACTATATTTGTAAGCACTATTAAAACATTCCTCTTATCGTCACGTTTATATATAGTAGCAATCATATTGGATTTTAACATAGCCAATTTTCTATAGTGACCTTTCTTAAACCTAGAAGAAGCCACACATCAAAATAAAAGTCGGTACCTCACTTATTTTTCAAGTTATCTAGCTCACAATGCAGACAGATGGAGTGAGGGTATTTCCAGTTCCCCTCTTCGCTCTGCAAAGGGGGACAAAAAGGGGAAAGGAGGGATGGGGGTGAACGTATGTTTCTGTCTGTTTCTCTCTTTTTTTTTGCGCACACAGACTTGTGCACACATTCTCCAGTCGTGAGGTCATTCCCCCTGAGCTGCTCTGTGCAGCTCCTGCTGTAAATTTGTTTAGATGTGCCCAGTTTTTAACCACAGGAACCCCCCACCCCTCACCCCGCGCACACACGCCCCACTCACTTCTCTATTTTCATTATCATACACCCATTTGTAGGATTGTCTAATAAAAGTGTGGTCAAAGTTCAACATCTGAGGGGGAGAGGGATAAAAATCAACCACCACAAGCTTTAAGTGGGCAAAAAAAAATGTAACCGCAGTGTTGTAGTTTCTGTCTTTAATCAGTGTGGCCATCTCATGCAGTTTAAGTGTGCAGGAAAAAAAATGCCAAAAGACAGATTGTTCACTTATGAAGCAAATAATGTTAGTGCTAAACTGTACACAATGCAACCATTAACCCCACAAAAAACAAAAAGACAATAAATAACAGAGACTTGTGAATCATTTTAACCTTAAACTTTAAATAAAGCTTTTGCTTCTAAATTACAGCATTTTCACTCTTATTAAAAGGCACAATTGCAGAAATAATGAAGACTTACACACACAAAAATCCTAAATTTCATAAATAAACAAAATACACATAATATTTTTTCTCAAATTGATGGTTTTGTGTCCTTAAATTTCAAAATTTCAAAGCAGAATTTGTGACGGCTTGCCAGCTAGCACATGAATTTGAATGAGAAAAACCAAAGCGACTGGAGATAAGCCTACATCTGTGTCATAGGAGGAGCCGAATGGGAACGAGAGATCTAATGAGATGTTTTGGTACATATTTATGCTCAAATTTATTGCGTAAAGTATGGAAATCTACCAGATGTTTAGCAAAAGTTGTGTGTGTTTGAAAGTTGAGCTGCAGAACATTCTCACTTCTCACTAAATTTTAACTTCACCATTTTTACCCAGCACTGGCTCAGAAGAAAGTGGAGCTTCATGTGTGATCTAACGAGAGTAATGTTGGGGTGGCTCTGGCTGAGCCGTCCTCCAATGTAACAGTGGTACAGTCCATTTACCATTTAATGTCTCAAACCCATGATATTTATGCTGTTTGTGTTTAATGAAGACCTTAGCTGACTTTTCTCTTGAATTTATGGCTCCATAATAAACAACTTCAACAAAATACTTTCCACTCAGAGTGATTTTACAACTGAGGCATTCTGTTTTTGGAAAACTCCTGAATAAATTATTACAACTTTACTGATTCATTCCTCGTAAAAAAAAATAAAAAATAAAATAAAATCACCATCTAATATTTCTGCTGATAATTTGCTGTTTTACAGGTTTAGAATGGTGGTTGTTCAATTTAAACAGGCCAATTAGGAGTACATGTAGTCCTGATCTCTCGATAAGACTCTAAACAGATGTTAACACTTTAACTTGTCAGTCATCTCGCTCCAAATTTTCACATAGCTTCACCTCATGACTTGCATTTTAAAAGCAGCGAGAAGACGCATAAACACAAACAGGCCAACTTCAACAGAGGAAAAATCCTGAGGCGAGCAGATGAGATGTAGAAACATGTTCCAACCTCAGTACGCTTAACGACCTGCACTCCCTTTGCCCTTCTGAACCTGCTTTACCTGTACTTGTTCTTTTCCCTAAAAATAGATTTATTTGTTTATGCTTATAGCAGTTTATTACTGGACTAAAGCTTGCACATTGCAGCCTTCATATAAGCTGCTTTGGACATTAGGTTTCGCTAAATGCCTACATTTAAAATAGCTTAATAAATAAAGTATGTTTACTGGGTTTGGCCATCTACAAAGCTAAGGGTTGGTGTAACCCTGGGTTTTGCTTTATGCAGCCGATCACAGAGCAGTTTGCATGTGAAGTTTCATTTATTATTCTGGCTCAAGAGTGACTTCGGAAAAAGATGCAAATCTAAAACGGTTCAGTCATTGACAAATGTTCAGCCCCAAATAAGGTGATTTGTAGCCAAATTTGTTGTTTAAATGTTGAAATATATTATATGCGTGTTGATTTTTATTTTCAGTCACTTCGAACAACAAATCCATGGTTACAGTTATTATGGGATAAATATTCTGTTATTTCTGGCAGGATTGCCTCAGGCTGCTTGAGTTAGCTGCTACAGCCACTATTTACTCTTGCAAATCAAAGAACTTGATGAATGTTACGTAACGTAAAAGTTTACAAAACAGTTATACAGGTTAAAGAGGAGACGGCAGCCATCACCTTTTGTCTTAGCTGCACTTAGACCAGCCGTTGGCTCATTAATCCAGTCAAAATTAAAGTAGATTTCAGTGGTGGGCAGCACTAATCTAAAAATGAGTTCCACTAGCTCTAAAACACTAACTCAAATATTTAGGTCCCTTAATTCTAAAGCACTAAAATAACCCAGTCAACCCATGAACATTCTT
>JAUBOC010007954.1:0-10682 GCA_032275365.1 Anablepsoides cearensis | reverse complement strand
TTGTCCCCATGAATAAAGACAACCAGTCCAAAACAAATGTCCTCAATATCAGCAGGTTCATGAGGATAGGTGAATTTTGCCTTGGCGGAGGTTTGCACTCTCTGAGTATTTTTTTTATACCATTGAAACAAAATTGGAAACCAGTGATCAGTGATGGACACACTAACCAAAATATTAGCTTCACTAACACCTAAACAGCTACATGATTTCCTTAATTCCTCTAATGATTAAAGGTTTATTCCTTGAACACCCCCCAATAGTGTTCAATTTCCTTCTTTATTCTCCTGCTTCAGGTCTCTCAATCATGGTTTGTCAGATTTACAGTCAGTAACTAAACTTCAACTCAGATATCAAACCAAACCTAAATGTGTAATGTGACAACATAAGTCAGCACAACTCAAAATGCTTCATAGATCACAGATAAAAACGTTAATGTCTCTTTTAGTGGTCAATTTAGAAAAAAAAGGTTTTAGGAGGCGAAGCTACAACTACTGACTGAAACCAGAAAAGCAGACAGGGCATGGGGCAAAAAGACAGAGACAAATTAACCTTGGTTTATAGTTGCTATGTTAAATACAGTGCAAGGTTGTGTGTTCAAACGGTGACGCAACTGCACCTTCCCCGCCCCTGTGCATTGGCCCCATGCGGTGTCCCGGCGCGTGGTCGTTCATCTCCGAATTTTTGTAACTCTGCTACATGCCGTGCGCCATTTTGATCTCCTACTTACAACATTTTCACTAGTTATAAAGTGTACTGCCACATGTGCTTTTGGAGAATACTACAACACTGTAAGCATCAAGTATAAAAACCTACACCGCTGGCGAGGGTGCTCGAGCCCTGCGCAACACACAAAGCACAAGTACACCCAAGCCTTTACAGTCTTTGAAATCTTGTTTTTGCTAGTTTATTTTTTATATTTAAACATTACCATTGAAAAATTAATTACAAAAATTTTAATGAAATTAAAGCAAAGATGTGTATCTTTGTTTCACTTTTTTATTTTGCAATAAACCTATAGTGCTGTCTGTGACTGAATGAAGTCCATGCTGCAAAGAATGCTGGGAAAATTGATAACTGAAACCGTCAGAAGGTCTGGTCTGTATTGAGGAGCCTCAAAGGGTGGAAATGACTGTCCTCAGACCAAGGATTATATCTCTTTGGCCAGTGAATACTCAGCTTTTGTTGCTGGTGCATGTATAATATTTTTTATTGAATACAGTAAAGATGTGGTAACCTGAATTTTATGATTTTTAGCAGTAGTGAATTCATGAAAAATCTTATAATGCGAGTAAAATCCATCAATATTTTAATAATTAATGCAAAATTCTGCTTTTAACAGGTTACTGTGCCAACCACTGGCAGTGACTGCTTTTTTAGTAGATATTTTGGGTTTTTTTTTCTCTCTTTTTATTACTTTTCAGTTTCAAGTTATTTCTGTGACATTTTAGGTTTTTCTGTCTCTAACAAAAGGGTAAAAATAAATGTATCTGCGTCTGTACATCACTTTAAAGGTGAAAAAAAGAGAAGCTTTTAAAGTGATTTATCTTTGCTTTACTTTTGTAACACAACAAAAAAAATAACAGGAAATTTCATGAGTGGGAGACTTTTTATATCCCCTTTATTGAAACCTAGCGTATGAGCAAAGAAGAGGAACTCTTCAGCAGCCACAGGACTGGATCAGCACCGGGCGTACGAGCTCAGAGAGGGAACAGTAATAACATGCTGCCACTGATTAGCTGGTTTCTCTGCTGGGTTAGAGGTTATTTCAGGAAAACAGCTGCGGTTGTTTCTCCTCAGTGTGAATCTCTGCCAGCGTAGGTCACAGTGCTGATAGTTGGGATGACGTGTTTTTTTTAAATTTTTTTTTACTTACACTTATTTTTGTCCCCTCATCATCAGGATCGGGCTCTTGGATCATCTCCATCTGGAAAGGCAAAGACAAAAAGCATAAGAAGAGTGCCGTTAGCCTGTTGAGGAGCTGCTGATGGCACATCTACGAGTATGTTTTACGTGAGCTCGGTGTCATTCTCTCTGAAACCAACCCGCAGATTAATACAAAAACATTCAGGAAAAAGGGCTTCATCTATCCACTGAGGAGGTTCATGAATGTTTCAAACCGAACGTCGACACACAGCTCGCACGCTGAGTGACTGTGTGTTGCCACTGTCCTGCCTTTAAAAGGATATGCCACTTTCGCCTGTTATTTTTAGACCCTTTGAGTGCTTCTGTGGAGAAATTAAAGACAACTCCCAAATGTTCCTGTAAATTGGAGAAGTGGCTCAAACCAGGGCGCAGCACTGAAACGACGTCCTGCAACAAAATGATGGTTCTTCTCTTTGCTAAAAGTAATATTACTCAGGAAGGTTTATGCTTTTAAGTAAAAACTATTTAATCACATATGGGTGGTTAGAGCTGAAGAGATCCCTCTGAGGCTCGATGACCTACAGTCAACATCCCTGACTGACCATTGATTTTTAGAGGCAATTGGTTATTCATCCCACATCAAAGGAAACAAAAAAAAAAAAGAAAGAGTTTGCTGACAACAAAGCTGAAGAGCAGCAGAGCGAAGATCAGAGCGATGGAAGTTGAAGGTTTTTGGCTCGGAGATAAAATTGTAAGAGGATGGCCTCCTGCGAGCACACAGCATTCCTCCAAGAGCTGTAATTACTCTGGAAAAACTGCGGCTCTTTTCTCTGGAGGATGTTGGTCAGACAGGTGATTAATGAGCAGAATTAGGAGCCGAAGCTCTCTCTTTCTCTCTGCGTGTATTCAGGACTTCCATCATACATTCACGGACGGAACCAGCAGCCTCCATTACACGAAATAGAGATTTTACAGAAATGACTTTAGGCCAGGCACGATTAATTCTGTCCTGTCTTCAGGTCAGACTGTATTAGGTCATCAGTTCCAGCCTCCTCTTTTAGTACCCTCTGTAATTGTGGTTCTGTAGGTCCGGTGTGCAGTCTTAACACGTCACCTGAGAGGGATCGATGAGAACTTCAGCTGGAGGACGGATGCGCTCATCAGATCTACCCAGTTGAAAGTCTCTCCAGGCTACAAATACTTATTGTAATGTTTTACATTAAAATCAGGTTTACGTTTTCTTTAAACTCTGCAATACAAGAAATTAAAGTTCGAGAATTCTTTAAAGAAATGCATTTTGTCCACCTCTTTTCATGACAGATTTGTAGCTTTTTTAATCAAAGCTAGTAAAAAAAACACAATGGTACACACGGCTGTGTCATTTTCAGAGTATGGGATGTGTATGACTTTTAGCTACTGAATCAAAACTTTTTAGCAGAGAATCTGTAAAATTGACTGAGTTATAGCTATTTTGTGTTAGCTAATGATGATTAGCTTTGGTGGCCATCTTGAGTTGGACTGATTTCAGTTTATGAGATGTACATGTATGTCCACTGATTAGTTTCTGAAAATCCATCCATTGGTCTTATGAGATGTGTTGATGACATCTTTAGTCGATGCTAAAGTTTTAAGCAAAGATTTCCTGCATGCAGCACTTGGGGTGTGAGCCGTAAACAGTTGTCACCTACAAAACTATAAGTGCAGTATCATTCGGACATACTGAATTACAAGATTTTTATATTTTCTTATTCCAGTAGGCTGTGGGGGCCATCTTGAATTTGATTAAAAGGTAATGATTCAATGATTTATTTGAGAAAGTTTAATAAGTCCATCTAGTGGTTCATTAGATATTTTGGAAACAGAGTGATTTATCCCCAAATAATTATTGGTAACATTGTAAACAGGGTGGAGACGTAGCTCCAATTGGTTCCTTTCATGTAAACACCAAGGATTGTGGGAATTGTCTTTTAAAGGAAAACCAGCTAGAGTGTACAGCTTCTGAGAACAAACAGACATCCAAGGGAGGGCTGTTAACTCACAATAATTCTGCACTGCATTGACTGGAGATGGCTTTCTTCCTTGGCTGTTAAAGATAATAATGCTCAAAACTTGATGAAATAAATAAATGATCACTAATGAACTGTATAATTTAGAAAACACAAATCCGCACACAGTTCAAAAAAATTAGCAAAAGCCCTAATGCGCATATTAAAAATTTAGGTCCGCCATTAGCACTATAGTGCTTTAGGAGACTAGTACCCACTACTATTTATTTGCATGTACCCCCTACAAAAAACCTTGGGCACTTCTTGCAAAACTGTCTTGCGCCACCCCTGAATGTAAAGCAAAATTTTGCATTATCTGTTGGTGTCCTAATTACGTATTTTGGATCAGTCTCAGCTACTACAACACCCAATTTTGGGTCAGTTAGCTGGACTTTAATTTTTAATGAGGTTGACTGTTAAGGGTAATCATGTACATTTCAGAATGGGTGTTCTGAAATGTAATTTCATTGTGCTCTGTACAATAACAATAAAGGCCTTATCTTATCTTATCTTATCTTATCTTAAATATACATCCAATAACTACTCTGGACGTTTTATCAAAATCTGTCCAGTGGTTCATGTGACACTTGAACATGCACACGCATACAAAGGCAAAATCCTAATCTCCACCTTTGTCCTTCGATGGCTGGTGAAAATGAACCAGTCCCAACACAACAACACTAAAGCTAAACCTTTCAGTTAGTGTCCTCAAAAGGCTTTTACATGTTTGCGTCATGTTGATAGAGACACAAATAAAGTTGCATCAAGCAGCAGAGCCAACATGAAAACAGGAAGTTAAAAATCGATACGATTTTTCTATTGTTACAGCGCAGCATCTCTGCTCTTCCTCTAGGTTAGAGAATGTGCTCATCGACTTCACATACAAAAAAAAAATACTGATCTGAACGTGCCTTTGTTCACATATTTAATTCAAACTGACACATTGAGTTCACAGGCAGTAAAACTGCAGAAAAGAGTATTTTCCAACATGGAACCCATTAGTCTCCCTGCACTGCACCACTGCAATCAAGGTAATTGTGAGCTAATGAATGTTCAATATCAATTAATAACCCTGACATTTATTACCTGCTGTAAAAAAAGACATTTATCTGCTGCTGAGGTGTTGCTTCGTGAGACCGATAAAACAAAAGAATCTCCATCGCCTCTGTTGCACAAACTAGTCTCCCTTCGTTCACGATTAAAATAAGTTTTGATCTTTGTGATGGGAAAATAAAGTTTCCCCTGCCAGTGTCAAAGCAAACCCTCGATTATTTTCCCATTTGGGTTTCATTTTTATTGCACCGGGTCCTTCTGAGCCAACACTGCGGCCGTTCACGAGTATCTCAGTTTCAATCGCTGGTCCCTTTATTGGAAAAACCTTTCCACCATGACGCGCTGCCATTCTTCATGCAAATCTCAAATTGACTTCTTGTAAAAAAATGTGCTCCGCAATTACCGTGCATCAGAAAGCCTCATTGAGTTGCTGAAACTGAATGAATGTCACACGAAGACAAATGATCATCGTTTAAAATGAAACGTTCGAGCAAAACCAGTTTCCTTCTGGCACAAGATCAGATCTGGTGTCAGGGCCCTGACCCGATGAAAATACTTTAATACAACTAGTTATTAAACAGGACTTCATCCAAACAAGTGTTCAAACTCAAGTCCTGGACTCCATGGCACATTTTAAATCTGCTTTCTATAGTTACAGCTCTACCCACAGCAACGTTGTGACTATTTTCAAAAACATTGTAGAAGAACATTTTTAAAACATGTTTAAAAATCAGCAATTTCTCTGAACCACTCTGCAAATCTTTCGAAAAAGTTAAAAACCTCTGTGAACGTGGCAAGACATTCTGACTCAATCAATGTCCCCAGCAGATAAAACCTTGTTTTCACTGATGTTTTGTCAGATTATCTTATGTAAATCTAGTTTGTTGTTGTTTCCAGGGGCAGAGCCAGACAATTTTTTAGGGGTGGCCAGACTGGGACCACTGCTCATACAGGGGGAGTCCAAAAACAGACTTTTTTTTCTACATGACAGTTTCCTGGCTATCTAATCATGTTTCTTGGTTCTTCATTCTCTCATTTATTTACATCGACGGTGTCTACCATGAAGAATTACATCATAACAATGATGTAAGCAGTGCAGTTAAAACTAACATTGGAGCTGATTTATCAATATCCCAGATAACTAGAGTTAAATAACTGCAGAAAACAAAATTTAGTACTATAAGTGGACGTGTTGCATCCAATTTACTAAAGCTGCAAAGCTGGTACAGACCACACTATTAAAATTAGCTAATGGAGGCCCCTGCCTGTCTCAATCCAATTTTTGTTCAGTTAATTTTAAAGTAATTTTTGATTTCTGCCTGGTTTCTAGCACTTTGAGTTCAAAGTGAAAAAAGAACATTTCTGGTGTACAAGCTAATTTTCTTTTTTTTTCTTTTTGTTTTTTTCTAGTGATTAGTGACGTGAGAAACAAATAACTACACAATTTTGTGTAGGTCTAAACCTTGCATTTGTCCTTATATAAAGCAAAAAAAAAAAAAAAAAAACACCAGCTCTCTTTAACACCTGTGGTTCTTTACTCCCAGCACATCTGGATCCCTTCTGTTTGGAGCTGATGTGTCGTATATAAATAACAGGCCAAATGTGCGCAGTGTGACATTATGTCAGGAAATTTCCATTTTTGCACCAACCACAGCAGACAAAGTTAGAGAGGCACGTCTTGTTGTCAGTCTGAGCTTTCTTTGAACTGATGTTCAGTAATGAGCCGCTAATTCAAACAGATCCATGATGGAAGCAGAGATGAAAAATCCTCTTTTCTCAGCGGGACAAAGCAGTTCAGCATCACATGATTCACTCTGCAGACATACAACACAACAGAAGCCATGACTAATGTATATGAAGACATAGCCAGAGTATTAAAATAATGCAAGGTGGAATTCACAAGTTATAATCCTGGAAAAAAGAAATACATTTCAGAAAAATATAATACACAGAAAAAAAAGCTTTAATGTTTCCCTTGGAGATACATAACATACCTCAAAGTGATACTTGAGTAAAAATACAATTACCTTACCATAAAATTACTTCGGTAAAAGTCACCTAAGAATATTACTTGATTAAAAATCTTACAGTATCTGATATAAAAGTATTTGTACTTAGTTAATTTACAACTGTGGAGACAAATAAACCAGAAATGAATAAATTAGACATTAGATTCAGCTCACATCCCCACAGTCTGCTTTGAAAGTTTAACTAAAAGAACATGAAAGTTGTGGAAGACATCAGGCTTTGACCACAGCATATGTAATAATTCTTTATTGTTTTGTGATTTTACAGGCTCAACCAACTGTTTAACTCAGCATTTTCATATAAATTAATGATAAACTAATCTTTTGATTTCATGCTGTATGTTTAATTTTGAATTATGGTAATGATGAAGGTTACTTGTTTTTTAGGGCAGCCTTTTTTTTCTTTTTTACTGTTTCTTTTTAACCACTGGTAAAAAAAATAAAAACATAGTTTTAACTCGTACATAAAAGAGTAAAATCATTAGCAGTAAAAAGAAGACAACATCCAACTTTAGAAAAGTAAGAAATGACTATCTGATATTTTTTTTAAATTAATTTGTTTGCAAAGAGTTGGAACATGTTAATTCAACTTTTAACAGGCCTGAAACAATCTGGGAGTTGTGGCTAGAAGCACTGTCTTTTTAACATCTAATGTCTATTTAACATTTTCTGCTTTGTAATAGTCTTTCTCATTGTAACAGCAGGTTGTTATGAAACCATCTCAGGGGCGAAGCTAGATTTTTTTGCAAGAGGGGGCACAGGGGTGGCCAATGTACTTTTTAAAACCTTGTTACACAATAACATCTTAGACAACTTATGAAAATTTTGTCCATATAAATAACGAAAAGCCCTCTGGATTGATAATTCAAGATGGCCACCACAGCTAAATTTAAAAGGCCATTAAATTTAACCATTTTAAGACCTACTGAGTTAAATTTGTTGAGGTGTATTAAAGAATGATCACATGCTGATTGTCTATGCTAATCTCAAATTAAGCTAACCACAAATGCTAATGCTAATTTTACAAAAGGCTACAATTCAACCATGTTTAAAATAATTATGTAGTACTGCATTATCAGAGAACAATGTTTGACAAAATCTGTCAATTATTTGTGGGTGGCATAATTGGGACTTGTCACCCTGGCCACCCCTCTGGCTCCACCCCTGGATGATTTGAACCTGTTTTATCATCATCTTACCATAAAGGTCAACAAGTGATTTTTGTTTTCAGGTGTGCTTACTGTCTCCTTTCACACAAAGTATCCTTTTATGCCTATTAAAACTTTATAATTATTGCTTACATTATGATAAAGCATCTTGTTAAGGTCTACATTTTGAGGATAATGAACACATAAAGTACAGGTTATGTAAATGAATAAATATTAACCAACTTAGTGTTCATGATAATGGACTTCGAGTTTCTTTTATATTTATTAAGGACTGACCGCCCACTTCATTTTGTCTGGTTTTCACACTTTTGTTAAAGCATTTCTGGCATGGTCATGTATGAAAATACCAACTCCAGGTGACATTTATTCTGCAGGAAAAAGTGATTAAAATCTGATCATTTTTAAAAAGACGTCTGAAGGTGACAAATAGGATTCCTTCAAATCAAACTAAAAGTCACTTTCATACTGTATGTGGTAAACTGAAAATTTATCAAACTTCATTCAATTGTTGGAGAGGTCATTCAGTTTAAAGCTTGAGACTCTGTATGTCTGTTTGTTTGTTTCCTTACTTACATTTTAAGCTTGCCATGTCCTGGATGACATAATCTGCACCAACAAATGATTCCAGCGTTAATGTTGGATTGATGAGGTAGATTTTTGAGTTTTTTCTACTTTCAACACGTTCTTCCAATTTCAGAAGTGCATCATAATGGGCAGAAAGTGGCAAGATCAATGGCAAACACTGGACAAAAAAACTAAACAAAACAAAGGATTTTAAATAATTCAGTTGGCTTTGATTACACAACAACTTTAGAACTGATACACACAAGCTAACTCGAGTAGCATCCACGTTTACTTCTGTCAACACTCTGTGCTGGACTGACAACCTGGACAGGGGCCGTCCTGTGGGCTCAGCTGCTCAGTCTTTTTAAATCCAGGCTTCTTGTATTGAGTCTAGCCATTTCATACAAAATGGTTTTCTTCCTAAGCACTTGCGTTATTGACAAGCTTACAAAATTGCAAAAGAAAGATTAATTCAACTGTGGAACATTTGTCAGTAAGAATGCACCAATTAGCTGAGATTAAGATGGGAGGAATACTGATGAAAAAGAGCTCAGATCATTTACGATGACAGTGTCACTGCAGTCTCAGCAGGAAAACAACAGCATCAAAAACTCTACAGGACATGAAATCTTTGCTTACTGTCAGAAATGAGTAGATTTCTGTAGGCAGACATGTTTCTACATCAGAGCTTTGTCAGAAAACGCAGCTGTTTTTAATCTGATTTAATGAAAAGCTTGGTGGTCAGTGCCACAATGTAATCCTGAGGCTGCAGGTTTGAGCCCTGATTTCACCAGAAAGGGCATCTGGCATAAAACAACAGCCAAACCTTTCATACCAATTCATTTCCTGTGGAGACCCCTGCAGCTGAAGCAGCTTTAAGTTAAACAACTCACATTTTATGCAATGAAACAACAGAAAAAAAACTATTTCAGAACATTTACAGCAGCAAGGTCTATACAATTATTTATAATGAAGATTAAAGTTAGATCCCTTTTGCAAAGTGTGCAGCAAAGTGAATTAAATGCTACATATCCTCAGCTTTAATTAGCTGTTTTAATGAACTTATTGACCTTAAGCATCAAATATTGTAAGCTAAATAAAAGATTAGTTAACAGTGAAAGATTGAATCTAAACAAACCGCCCACCTCCCTCCATCAGCCTCTGTATAAAAACTTTCAGTTTGTTAGTTTCCATCAATAAAATGAACAAACATTGAACCGGGTTTAGTGAATTGTTTAAAGTTTTTAGTGAAAGTTGTTTCTTCATCCGTCAGCTGATGTGAACAAACGAGGCAACGTGGCAGTTTCAGCGTTTACCTAATGTTTAAATCTGACATTTTGGAAGCTCGTGTCTGTGAATGCCTCATCAGCAGCCGCAGCCCACTGAGACGCTTTCATCAGCTTAACAAGTCAAACACCAGAATGAATCAAGTTTACCCTGTCTAAACAGCAGAGGTGTTGAGTAACAAAGTGCAAATATTTTATTTTTCTTAAGTAGACATTTGGGTTATTTATACTTTACTGTCTGTTCGTCCGTTTTCTTCCGCTTATCTGGGTTCGGGTCGCGGGGGCAGCACCCTAAGCAGAGAGACCCAGCTGTCCCCCTCTCCAGCCACTTGGGCTTTACCGCTGTTCTGATTTTTCAGACAACTTCTTACTTCTACTTCTTACATTTTAAGAAGTATAAATATATACCATTCTGACACCCTATTGGCTTGTATGTGATCCATCACACCCGTATGACAAGTACATGAGACTACATCTCAATGAGGTTACCTGCCAAAATAAAATAAAATAAAATAAAATAAAATAAAATAAAATAAAAAAAATTTAATTTAATTTAATTTAATTTAATTTAATTTAATTTAATTTATATTCAATTAAATTAAATACATACAGTTGTGGTCAAAAGTTTACATACACTTGTAAAGAAACATAATGTTATGGCTGTCTTGAGTTTTC
>JAUBOC010007939.1:0-10682 GCA_032275365.1 Anablepsoides cearensis | reverse complement strand
GACTACTTTCACTTTCATAATTCAATTTCAGTTCCAAAATTCAGATTTTTGTGTCACACATCCTGGTCCTTGAGAAAGACAGCCAGAGTAATCAAACACAGATCCACAGATTTATGTTTTTTATGTGTTCAGTGAAGTTTCCCTTCTGTAACAGAGTTGATGCAATCCACTGTAAAAGTGACATAAACAGACAAAGGTATTTTATTGCAGTGATTAATTTTACCTATATGTAGAAAATGTTACATTTACAACACATCATGGATCACATCTTGATCAGATGCTGCTGCTAACTGATCCATGGTGGGATGTAAGTGTAACATTTTCTACATATAGGTAAAATTAATCACTGCAAAAAAAATTATTTGTCTGTTTTTGTCCCTTTTACGGTAGATTGCATCAACTCTGTTACATTACAGAAGGGAAACTTCACCAAAGTGAAACATAAATCTGTGGATCTATGTTTGATTACTCTGGTTGGCTTTCTCAAGGACCAGGATGTGTGACACAAAAATCTGAATTTTGGAACTGAAATTGAATTATGGAACTGAATGTGAAAGTAGTCAAACTGAATTTTTGTTTTCACAGAATTAAAGACACTGTTACACTCAATATCAGTGCGTACTGTCAGGTGTGTAACACTAATATTTGAATAATTCTGTAACCCTTTTTTTACCATGCAATTACCTAGCATTTACACGGTAAGTAATACCATTTTACTACAATTACTTGGTAATTACAGTAATTTGCCATGTAATGTCATGGTAAGAACAAATTAAAAATACTGTGTAATTAAACTAGTTTTAGTGGGTAATTCTATTACAGTTACAGTTCAATAGCATCTCAATTACCCACTATGTCAAAAAAGTATTTGGTAATTACAGTCCTGTAATTACCATATTGCCATAAAGTGCATACTTAGAAAATTACTATGTAAATAAACTTATTTAGTGATGTTAATAGTACATCAATTACCCAGCATTTACCAATAAACTACCAACTAAATTTTCACATTATATATATATATATATAGTCCCTCATTACCATGCCATTACCAGTAAACCACTATGTTAGTAAAACTACTTTTATTGGGTAACTACAATCAAATCACTGTTCAGTAGTACATGTTCTTATCAAGTATTTACATGGTAAAATATTGTAATTACCAAGTAATTGAATAGTAAAATGTTATTACTTTTTTGTCATATTTTAGTTTGTTTTATTCGAACAAACATTTAAATCAATACAACTAATAATGTGTCAAAAACACACAACACAATATGATCAAATGAAAAGGAGCAGAAAGAAGTAACATATCTTGTAACATCTGCCCCCATTTATAAAATATATGTATCTACAAAATGTACAACATGCAGAAATTAAAACTTTACTTAATTCACAGTATAACTTAAAATAACCAACAAAACAACATCACAACAAAAATAACAATTTCAACCAATACTTTGTTCGTATCTCATTAAAAAAAAAACTTTTAAGCATTCTACCAAATGAGTAAATTGTTCCAGCTTTTTTAAGGTCATTGTCCAAGTTGTTCCACAGTTTAATTACCCAAACAGGGGTGCATCTCTCCTTTAAATTAGTTTTAATTTATACATTTCAAGTCCCTTCAAATTATAAACACTATCACTCTTAACAACGTTGGAATGTATATTAGGTGGCAATACATTTTTATGAGAATTATACATAATCAACAGAATCCTATAATCTACCAATTCCTCAAACTTCAACAGTTCCAATTGCTTAAACAGAATATTTGTAGTGTGGTAGTAGTGTTTTCTTGTTACAATTCTCACCGCACGTTTCTGCAAAATGAAAAGTGTAACTGTTTCCCATTATCCAGACTCCAACACAATAGATCAAATGTGGCACAATTATTGCATTATATAATATAATATATTTTAGTTTTTACGTAGTTAATGTGGGGTCTCTATGTCAGATTTTCATCAAGAATAACCCCCAAAAACCTCACTTCACTAACCCTAGAAATTACTGTGCCACCAATTTTAAATGAATTATCTACCTTTAATTTCATTTAACTAAATATCATATAATTGGTCTTGTCTAAATTAAGTGATAATTTATTTAACATAACCCATTTTTTATTTTTTTTTACAAAATCTGATTGCATCGTTGTAAAAATGTGATTTGGATTATTACATGAACAAAAGAAAGTAGTATCATCTGCAAATAAGACACACCTGAACAACTTTGACACATTTACCAAATCATTAACATATAAAAGAAACAATTTTGGACCAAGCACAGAGCCCCGTGGGACACCGTAAGTAATTACATCAAAAACCGAGCGTACATCCTTTATTTGTACAAATTGTTTCGTATTTGCCAAATAACTTGACACCCATTGCAAAGCCAAAACTCTTACACCATATTTGTTTAATTTACTGATAAGAATGCTGTGGTCAATGGTGTCAAAGGCTTTCTTTAAATCAGTATTCACAGTGACACAAATTTTCATTTGATCCACAGCAGTAGTTATCTGTTTAATTAAATCAACAAGTGCTGAAGACGTTGAATGATGAGTTCTTAAACCATATTGACTGTTACTCAAACTATTATACTTATAAATACAGCAATCCAATCGGATCAAAAATAATCTCTCCAAAATTTTAGAAAATTGTGGCAACAAAGAAATAGGTCTATAATTAGAAGACTATTTTTTTCACCACTTAGATGTAAGACTAGATAATTATAATTATGGGACTGTAAAAATAGGGTTATCAATAATTCCTATTTTAGCCAATCTTATATTTACCCAGCCCTACAAAATAAGTTATCTTTTCCCACTTTTCCCAGTCCTGTTGGGAAAAGTGGATAACTCAAAATATCTTCAAACTAATAAAATAGTTATTAGTGATAAAAATCAGTCTGAATAAGTGTAGACTGAATGCACATAAAATATACCACAGGTCTGGACCACACATGAATTTTGTTCTTATCTGAAGAAAATCTTACAATACGAGAACAATGATGAATCCAACAAGCTCTCCTAAAGCCTGGTTTATACTTCGAGTTGCACGTCTTTTCTCCACTGCTGAGTGACAAAAAACTGCACAACTTCCGTCTGCTCTCCTGCTGCTATCCCCGGTGACAGCCATCTTGTGCATTGCCCCCAGTCAGAACTGTAATGACGGGACATTGCGGCTCAGTGTGTGATAGGTCCAGAGTTTGTGGGTGTGTTTCTTGTGAGGCGCATTGGAGCGAGCCAGTGGTCCTCAGCTGTGCCGAAGAGTTGGAGCTGGACCACCAGAACAGGACCCCGCTCAGCTCAATTCCTTATGTGTGTTATTTTGTTTAAAATATTTTTTTTGTCTGAAGCCAGTTTTATAAAGAGCTCAAAGAGCAGCTGGTTTGATCCAAGTCACAAGGATGAAACGTGAGCACACAGCTGGTCGCGTCTTTTTTTCCCGTTCAACATTAAAAACAAAAGAAAAACAAGAACGGCTCTACTTCTCTCAAATTGACACTGATGTTGAGTTGAAGTATAATCCAGGCTTAAATCATTCATACACACAACTTAAGAACATCTGTTCGTACAAACGGTTCTTGCATGAGGCCCATTGTCTGGTTTAGAAATTGAACTTAACAAAATACAAAATATGCCAATAAAAAACAAAAGCTAGCAATACCTAATAACAGTACCTGGATCACACTGGGTATCTGTAATGTATCCAGTAGTAGAAGTGATGTACTGAATACATTTCAGATAAATAGTTTGTACCGTACATACCATGGAAATCTGTAGTATGCCCAGTATGTTCCCAACAAGTACCAGGTAGGTACAAAGTATATGCCATATAACTACCCAGGAACTTGCCAGATGCATACTAATATATAGTACTATGTATCACTACCAAAATAATTTTTTTTTATCCCCCAAAAAATATGTAAAGAAGATGGTATACTACAAGAGTCAGCTGTGAACTAACCTGTTGATCCTGGCTCAACATAGGTCCACTGTTATCCCATCTGTATGGAATAAATAAGTAAATAAGTAAATAAATAAATAAATAAATAAATAAATAAATAAATAAATAAATAAATAAATAAATAAATAAAATAAAATTGAACTTCCCTAAACGAAGTTTAATTTAGGATTTTGATTTAGTTCATATGATGTGTTGATCCATGTACATTTACCTTGGCACCACTGCTTTACATGAACTAGCACATAAGGTCTGAAAAAAGAAACAAAGTTGTATTGTTCAAATTAAAAACTGTGGCAACAGTTTTTAATGTATACTTTCTGTATTAGAAAAAATGGGCCAACATGGAGTTACCAACATGTTAATGTTTACTTACAGAGGCTATAGGATAAGATTGGTCATCGTAAACTACAACCCCCCTCAAACCGGTGGGATCAGATTGACATTGCACCTAAATGGGATGAGAATAAACATTTTGTTTCTCACTTTGTAAAAAAAAAAAATCTCTCTATATATATATACATTAGACTTTATTTTATTTTTAGGATAGGTTTACTCACAGGAATACAAAGTCCATCATCTCCTCGAGCCTGAATGTAAAGAGAAAAAATATAATATTTCAACATTTATTTGTTTTTCAGTAAATCTATTAATGCAAAAATCTCAATATGTTCATGACATACCGACCAGTTTGTGTATTTTTACACATATTTTTACACATTTTGACATCCTAGCACATGTGCAAAACCTGGTGCATGAAACCACTTTGTGCCAACGCAACATTTTAAACATAAGCTGATAGGTAAGTACCAGAAACATACCAGGTAAGTAACCAGTAGGTATCGGATAATTACCTAGTATGTAACATGTAGGTATATCTAAGCATGTGGTATGTTCCAGGCAATTACCAGATAAGTCCAAGGTATGTGCTTGGAAGTTACACAGTACGTACCATGCACATGCCTGGTGCATACTGGGCTGTATTTTGTATCCTAATCAAAATAGTTTTTTTAATGTACCGGTAACTCAAATGTTGTGAGGATGGCACGCTACGAGAGTCAGCTGTCAACTAACCTGCTGATCTTGTCCACTGTTACCCCATCTGTATGTAATAAATAAATAAAACAATAATTAACTTTCCTGAATGAAGTTCACTTTAGGAACAGTATTTTTACATGGACTATACCTTGACACTACTCCTGCTTCACATGAACTAACACGTGAAATCTGGAAAAAAGGATAGAAACAAAGTTGCAACAGCTTTTTAATGTCCTTTTCTCATTTGAAAACAGGGTTAACATAAACTTACAAACATGGTGATGTTTACTTACAGAGGCCGAAGGATAAATTATGTCAACTCCCTCCAAACCAGTGGGATCAGATTCACAATGTATCTAAAAGGCATTATAATAAACATATAGTTTCTAATTAGTCTAACTAGGATACTTAAAGTGCTTCACACTACAACCTGTGCCCTCATTTACCCATTCACACAGCACTCTGTTAGGTCTCTACAAAGCTAACATATATAAATCATCCTATGGAGACTAATCTGTGCTAATCACACATACACTGATGGGGACACACGTCACAGGCATTGGGGGTGAAGTGTCTTGCCCAAGAACACAACAACTGAGACAGAACAGGGGACTGAACCGGCAACCTACCTACCCCTAGCCACTCTGCCAGGGGTAGGTAGGTTAATAATTTTACAGTATTCACCTAATTTGTTTACACAAAAAATTCCAATTTGTTCATGACCAGCTAACATTACTGTATGTATCATTTACTCCTGAAGCTTTGATGAAACTCAACAACTTTCAAATGATAAAGTGCATTTGAACCATTTTTGTAATTCAACTTTTTTTGTTAAAAAAAGTCCCTTACAAAGTAAAAGAGTACTAAAATATTTCCTAATGACACCATGTTGAACATATTTTTTACCATAAAATATTACTTAAATGAACGATGTGACCGTGGCCTAGGTGGCTATAACAATATGCTTTAATCTTCTAATCCTGTTTTTTTGCACACCCTACTACAAACAATAATTGTTGGTATGAGATCAGACTAAATGATTAAACTTGTTTCAACCTGTCTTTTTACAGTTTGAGTGAAGCAAAAATATATATTTTACTTTCTCGAACATTCTCTCAATCCATGCTGCTTTAGCAATGCTAACTTTCTCTAAAACAAGCAACACAAGAAAACTCATGTATTATCCCCACTAAAATAAAACAGTAAGTTAAACAGATAAACAGTAAGTTAAAAAGAAAGGAAACAGCAAAAATGTAAAGATGTCTCACCATTTTTTAAATATTATATTCTTTTCACTTGCTTGGCCTGGCTATCGGAGAAGTCAGCCACTCGCTTTTTTTTCAGTCGGCGTATAATAATGGCGCAACATTTTGTCGACATACTGAGATGACGCAGTCATCGCAGTTTAGTACACCCTTTAGTTGCCTGATCAAATTTGTCCGTTAGTTGAATAACTATTAACTAATAAGAAAAAACGTTGCTCGATAGATTTATTTATATTAACTACAGACAAGGTAAAATGTATTGAACTTAAATGAAGAACATAATGCCAGTTTACCTGAGAAATTGAGTATTTTGTTCCTGATTTCAGGTGTTTGAGGAGACAGATGTAGTCCAAAAGTCCATGTGCTGTCCAGTAGTTGTAAACTTTTTCTTTTTGTCACCTTGGCTTTAATCCTTGTAGTAGTTTTGCATTCACATGATCAGCTTCAGAGTGTCCATCCATCCACGTGTTACTGCATGTCCTCATTCTAAAATCATAGCCAAAGAGGACCATCTTTACCATTTAGTGTTTATAATAAAAATCCAGGATCCACTTCAGTTCATCTCATTTGATCCTGGTACAACAAGAGTAAAATTTAAAGGAAGAAAAACAAGGAAGATAGCAAATTGAGGTTAAGGTATGCAAGGAAAATAATTGACATATGGTAACTACTTACATTAGTAAAAAAGAAGAAAATAACACAAAAAATGTTTAACTACAATGTAGTAAAGCTGTGTGAACATTAGCTTTCCATAATTTTCTCACTTGACTTTCACAAAGTGCCTCTAGAAAGTACAACAAAATAAAAGTCAAATTATTACCTTGGAAAAATTAAATCTAAACTTCTTGTAAATCAATTCTTCATGTTTCTTTAATGTCCTGTTAGACCTGAAACAAGTGGAATCATAAAAAATACCTCACAAATGATCCCAACTGATCTGTTGTCAGTTCCAGACTACTCACTTCCTTCAGTTTGGCCGCTCCCATGTATTTGAATGAAATGTGCTGGTTGCACAACTAAAACTACTTCCTATTAAAACTATGAAGCAATTTTAAAGCAGAAGACAAGTTTTGTATAAAAAGTTCAAGTATAATAGAATCATTTCACCTAGATTTCTAAAGTAGTTGTACTTTTTACTATAAATCTTGCTATTGTCATACCTAATTCTTACAATAATACTGTTTACTTTATTATTCCCCACTGGAGAAATTAATTCTATGCATTTTTCCTATCACATGTGGAGCAGAGAGCTGCCATCCGAGGTTCCTGCAGCTGGTGCGGTTAAGGGCCTTAACCCTAAGTGGGTGCTTATTACATTACCAAGCAAGTTGTTTTTTTAGCAGTGTTAGTTTGTTTGTCTGTCTGTGCACAAAATTATAAATTGATTTTCATTAAAATTTCAGGGCACATTGGGGTTATAACAAAGAACTGATTACATTTTGGTGGTGATCTGGCAACATCTGCCAAAGCTGCAATTTGCTGGGATGACAAACAGAAACTTAAAACTGCCTTTTTAGTGATGTCATACTGGGACAGTCAATCAGCATTCAGCAAAACCTTCTTCCACCAATCACAGCTCAACAGCTGCACACATGTATTTGCATAACCTAAGGTCTAGGCAGAAATGGTGGTTTTAGGGGCTGGGCCATTGGGGCATTGACTCCATCTGAAATCTGATTGGCCCCCTGAAGTGCCCCTGTCCTGTCACTCATCTGTCCTTTGCACAAGAACAATGATTGTGGATGCAACTCCATGTCCAAACACTAGTGGCACTAATGAGTTAAACAGGAAAGTCCAGCATTAATCATAGTTACAAAAGTAGTTTTCAGTTTGAACAATCCTGTAGAAAAAAGTCTTTCAGTTGACAAAAAAGACTGGATTTTCTCACATGCTGTGTGTTTGAGTGTATTACAGTAAAAATACATGTAAAATTGATAAGTAGATTTTACTAGGCAAACATTTTTGGGCCCTTACTCAGAAAAATCATAGATCTGCCTCTGCTTGGTGGAGATGTGCAGTCTCTGTGTGCTATAAGGTTTTTAATGTCCCCATTATGCTGCTGTGGTTATAGTAAATATATGAAGGATTTAAAGGACATAAACTACACTGAATCTGTAAGACTGGACTTTGTGCATTTGTGAAGTGTTATAGATTTAGATAATAATTATAGACCAGGGGTTCCCATTTTTCCCCTTCCATGTGGCCAGAACAGCATTAGCTTCTAGCTAGGAACCCCTTGCAAACTCACAATGCTGGAAAATATGTAAAGAAACATCAACTTTTTCCTTTACTTTATTCAATAAATAATGATTAGATTTGATTAACATAGTTTGTTAACTAACCTATTTTAAACACTATTATATTTGCACTGAAAAAAACAAACAAATTTTCAACAAGTTGACTATAAGATCAAAACAAAATACATCAAAGCTAAGTTTTCTTAGATAAGATTTCAATTTTTTATTATAAATTACATTTTAGAATAAGGATTGAAAGACTGATTTGATTTTCTGATAATGATTTAAAATATTTTTGCATTTATTTTTTAATTTTTGCTTTTGGAGTGCCCCCCCTGGTGGCTACCACTTTGAAAAAAACAAAATTACAAATAGATTCTTCATCTACCTTTGACCTCAGTGCAGAATGAGGTTATAATAAACCTGATTTTTGAAGTAAAAAAATATATAGTTGTGGTCAAAAAAAGACAAACTTATGGTCATTTGGAACAATTTTAGTTTAATAAGATTTGTGTGAGACTTCTTAGTTTTAGTCATTTACTATTGCTCTTCTTTAAGTTCTACTCACTTCAGAAGAAGCAAACATTCAGTTAGATCCAAGCAGGTGTTATTATAAATATTAGGGCACACGAGTCTTGTCTTAAGCTTGATTAAAGCTAATTAAATCCAGACTAATGTGGTTGTAAGGCTATCATGGTTTAAGCTTACATGAACTTGTCTGAACTTGCCACCAAGTCTTTTTCTTTAAAATTGCCACTCAGGCTGTCAGTGGGAATATTTTAGGTTGAAAACTGGAATCCACTGAGTTTCATGAGTGAAAGAACAATGCAAACACTTCTAGAGAATAATATTGTGTCTTGATTCTGGGTTGGTTAAACATTTTTGTTCCACTCTTGAGGTAGAACATATAGGTAACTGGGGAAATTGGCAGCAAATTCTCAGAGGAAAGTTTTTCTGTCTTTCTTTTTTTTCCAGAAATGATCAGGGAAGATAACATCACAGCTCAAATATTTATCTTTTGGCAGGATTTCATGAGACTACAATCTCGTCAGTTAAACACACATATGCCTACTATGTCTCTCTATTCTTGTGGGGACTTTCCATTGACTTCCTCAGAGAACAGGAAGTAACCATCTGAACTGCAGGTACAAAGTGTGGCAAAAGTAAAACACGACAGTAGACGGTGCTGTTGGCGACATTCTATATTACCCAGTATTACTATGGAAAACAAACAAAAAAAATCATGATTATTTAATTCCTTATTGACTGGCTTTTTAAAGATTAAAGTCTTGAAATATTAGGGTTGAGGGATCTTATGAACTTACATATTTTCTGCTGCTATTTTTTTTAATTGATTTGGAAGTCAAACATGTTTCCTCTATAAAGGCTGACAAGTAGGTTTATGTGTAAGTCTAAACTAAGAGCCTGAAATGACTAAACTGCTGCACATCTGCAGTCATCAGCTCGAGTTTTCTCCCAACCAACACAAAGATGTGCAAACAGAACAGTAGGACCAGTTGATTAAAGATGTTTTAAAACATCCAGTGAAATATATGAATGAACTTGCTTTGGTAATTTTTATATACAAACAATAAATTGGTATTTTCACAAATTCGGAGCAGACAAGGTTATGAGGCCCTCTACAATAGAATACAATACAAGAAGAAAAAAAATGACAGGGGGAACGACAAAGTTTATTTTTTATTAGATTTTTTCCTTTCTTGTATATTTAATTTTATTCATTAAAACAAAACTAATTTATATACAAATTTTTTAAAACCCAAGATACTTGAAACCATGAATGAAAAGGAGCAGAGGGAATAAAAACAATCTTATCAAACCTCCTATTTTCAAAATAAATTTCACCAACATTACTGCAACATTTTTCAGACCCCAGACGGAACAATTTGCAGTATTTGTAAATAAAGAAAACTCCAAAAAGAAAATAGTTTTAAATGGAATATACATTTATTTATCATCAATGATTTTGGTGTTCAAGCTTTGGTTTCAACTATTTCCTTGGAGATTGGGCTTTATATTTTGAGTCAAGTGACAGTCTGTCATCTACAACCTGATTCAAGATGGCCGCCACAGCTAATCAGCCTATGGCGTAACGTTTGTGCCATCAGTTTGAGCGCGCAGTAACACTGATTTGAGAGCAGATATCAATATGAACAAAC
>JAUBOC010007924.1:0-10683 GCA_032275365.1 Anablepsoides cearensis | reverse complement strand
TGCAAGGTGCTTTAGATTTACTCAACTCAGTTAATTTAGTGGAACCACTTGACATAACCGAGTTAAGTAAATCCAAAAATCTGTTTTTTGAGTGTATTTTCCTGCCTGTACCAGACCTACCAACACATCTGAGTCTCTGTGTGCGGCTGCTGTCTCCATCCGACACCACCAATGGCAGGAAGTGGACCTCACAGAAGCCTCTGATGGCTTGATTTAGCAGATGGCTGCCACCAACGCCTCCACGCAGTATCCCACTTGTCAGCCGGTTGTTATTAAAAAGCCTCTCTGGACTCGTTTGGTGACGCTTCAGTTGGTTCTGACAGCGACCCTTCAAAGCCAGCGTCAAACACTCCTCACCTGAGAAACAAAAACAGCACTGGATCAAACTCAAAAGCTTATCTGTGTGTTTTTAAACCGATGTTTAAACATCCAGATGAGTGATTCCTAGTTTAGTTTCAAACCGAGCAGCAGAAAGAGGAAGAAAGATGATTTAAGTGACTTTGAACGTGGCTGGTTTGTTGGTGCCAGACAGGCTGGTCTGAGTATTTCAGAAACTGATGATCTACTGGGATTTTCACCCACAACCCTCTCTTGGGTTTACAGAGAATGGTCCAAAAAAGAGAAAATATCCATTGAGCTGCAGTTCTGTGGGAGCAAATGCCTTGTTGATGTCAGAGGTCAGAGGAGAATGGCCAGACTGGTTCGAGCTGATAGTAACTCAAATAACCACTCGTTACAACCAAGGTCTTATTCTTTAGATTTGCTTCTAAAAAAAAAACTGATGATGAAGAAATAAGAAACTAACATTCAGTTTTGTTTTCTACTGAAGTGGCAAAAGATCTCAATCCAATAGAGCACCTTTGAGATGTGAAGAACGGGAGATTTACATCATTTATGTGCAGCCGACAAATCTGCGGCAACTGGGTGATGCTGTCATGTCAATATGGACCAAACTCTCTGAGGAATGCTTCCAGCACCTTGTTGAATCCATGCCATGAAGGATTAATGCAGTTCTGAAGGCAAAAGGGGGTCCAACCTGTAACTAGCATGGTGTACCTAATAAAGTGGCCGGTGATATTTTGAACCAAAGGGTGGAGTTTAATGAAACTTGCAGATAGCTTGTTTTTGGTGCCAACTCAATTCAAGGTGAGGACTGTGACAGTCATCTTCATGAGTCATTTTGACCTTAGTGCAGCAGGACAGTGTCATGATCTGTGTTTTTGCTTTTACTTTCTAGTGTTTCTCTGTTCCCCTGTGTATCTCTTCCCTGCTGCCTTGCATCCAGCCCCGCCCTCGCTCACCTGTTTCCTCTTGTGTCTCCCCAGGTGTTTCCTTTTGTCTCTTAATTAGTTTGCTTTATATTCTGTCTCTTGTCATCAGTGTTTGTCGGAAGTGTATCTCATGCGTCTCCTGCTTCGACTCTGTGAGTTTTTTCCCCTGCATTTTTGAGAAGTGTTTTCTGAGCTTTAAGCTGCCTTGCAGGCCCTTTTTGTCCTTCAATAAAGAGTTTTTTGTTATACTTTGAGCCTGCCTGCGCCCTGGGTCTTTTTGCCTATGAAACCTGTCAGACAGTTAAGAGCAAACCTGAAACCACTCAATCAGGAGCTGACTGGAGCTTGGCTGTGCCTCTTGAATGTGCACTCATGTTTCCATAAGAAATTACCACCACCTTCTTTCACTCTGACATTATGTTCTTGTCTTCTCTAAACAAGACTGTTAGCTGATCATCCTATGGGAGGATGAAATGGAGGCTGCAGAAAAAAGACAAGTATTTTGAGCTGGCAGAAGCATGAGAGCTTTCACATCCCAAAACCAGAACCTCTGTCTTGGACCTCCTAAAGACTGTTAGAAGCAACAATTTCAGGAAAGTAATCCATTGAGGAAGAAAGCACGAGGGAGGTGATGGCTCTGGCTCTGAAGGAAAGTTGTAGATTCATCTACAAGGAAAACATCCCTCCTGATATTAGAGATTGATTACCAACTGATTAGCCTTTAACTGGCAAATATGGCACTGACAGAGATGCATCTGTGCATCACCATCACAGGTCTTAGTATTGCTAAAAGGCCATCAAATTATTTTCCTCCTCCAAAACTCCAAACTGAATGAATTTTACTGTTGTTTGTAAGATGAGAAATATAAACACTACTATCAGTTTTATGTTAACATTTAGTTATACAATCATGTTTTTCATATTCTTACAGTAAATCTTACAGTACATACTGTATTCACACACACAGTACAACAAAGACAAAGCAACATGGCATAGGAGCAAATACTAACTAAATACTCACCCAGATAAATGCCATCCAGGTGGGAGCATCGCTTTTTTGTTACATTCAAATCCACATAAAAAAGGAACACGGGGTGTCCAAAGTTCTCTCCTGGGCTGGGATCGAGCACCAGTACAGCATCATGAGCCATGGAGCTATGTAGGGGCTGCTGGTGTCTGAGGGGACCATTGCCTCTGTTCAGCATCCGCCCCATGCTGTAACTTCCCCGCAGCTTGGAGTTCAGCATCTCGTTTGACGAGTCGGGTAGGATTACATGAACTTTGTCCGATAACCCTGGATGATGATGGAAGAACAGACTGTCACTATTATAAACAGCTCTGGATTTAATACAAAATAAGACAACCTTGTGTTCCTTTCTAGGCTGCATGGAGCTGGTGTCTATAACTCCAGCAGTCAGTCTATTAGAGGCAGGGGACACCCTGTAATAATCTCAGGTCCATCACAGGGACACTCAGAGATATCAGTTTAGAGCTTACCAATCAGTGCTGTATAAAGTACCACAAAGTGACACTTGAGTACAAATACAAATATCTTACCAGAGAATGACTTTGGTAAAGGTTAAAGTATCCTTTAAGAATATTACTTGAGTAAAAGTCTTAAAGTATCTGAAATTTTTAGTATTTAAGTATTAAAAGTGCAAGTATTGATTTAAAATGAGCCGTTAGATTTTCTGTAATGACATTTATTAGGTGACCTCCACAAAAAATGCAGAAATGACTATATTGTATTAAAATGTTTAATTTTTTGTTACATTTAGGATGTAGTAGTCCAGCTGTTTCAGTTTATATACATATATCAAGGCTGAACAAACCTTATACCCAAATGAGGGCTGCAGACAAATGTAATAATATAATTCAAGATATACAAATACTTCTTAAGTACAGTACTTTTATTTTAATGATTATGTCCTGCTGGAGTGTGACATGATTTGTTTGTGTACAAAATAATACAGTATCAGAATTGTATATATTTGTACTTCTCATTCAACCACAATTAAATTCACTCTATCTAGGAGGCTCAATTTATATGGATAGTATTTATTTATTTTTTTTAAATAAATAAATAAAAATAATAATAAAATAAAATTAAATAAGCTGGAATTAAAACAAGCAAAAATGAAACTAATTAATGTAAAGGAGTAGAAAGTACAGATAATTGTGTGAAAATGTAATAAGTAGAAGTAAAAAGTAGGCTGAAAAATAATTACTCAAGTAAAGTACAGATACACAAAAATTCTACTTAAGTACAGTAACAAAGTATTTGTACTTTGTTACTTTACAACTCTTACCAATGAACCTAATATGCAGGTTTTTGGTCTGTGGAAGAAAACTGAAGATCAGTGCAGGATTCAAACCTGTGACCTTTTCTGTTTGTAGGGTGACAGTGCTAACCACTGCTCCACTATGCCACCCACACTTACATTTTTTTTTCTTGAATTTATTTATTTATTTCTATTTGCAATAATTTTGAGCAGTAGCTACATTGGCACACTTCAAAATGTACTTAGAAACGTTTTAATTATTGCATTAGTTTTTGTAATTTATCCAAATCAGACTGACTGAAACATCTTTGAACAAAGTGATAGATTGAATTTTCAACTTGAACTATGGACTGGTGTGCTGTTGGTTGTAATCTGAAATAATTCAGATGTAAACCTGTATTTGGCTGTGTGGTATGTCAGGGTCTACAGTCTGGGGTCCTACCTGCAGTGCTGTGCGGCTCCGACACGTAAACAGCCACAGAGGGAAGAGGCAGGTGCAGCAGGCGCCTGCACTCTGCCTCAGACCTGGAGGATGTGTGGAGGCAGCGGTGCAGCTGATTCCACTGCACCAGCTGGAGACCCAGATGGACCCAGCGCTCCAGCCGCCCTTCGCTGCCCACCGGGGCCACAGAGTGCGCGACGTAGAGGATGGAAAGAAAAGGTGTAAAAAGCTGCAGGAGCTGCATGCTTACCCCTTCAGTCTGTTTTCACGCTAAATCTGAAAAGGTTTTGGTTTATTTTCTGTCTCTCCTTTTTCCAGATGTTTCTGTTATTCTTTGGTTTCTTTGGGATGTTGTCTCTTGACTGGATATTTTTGTCCTTCTCACTTGACTTGTTTCCTCTGACTTTTGGAGCTGGATTTTTGAAGTTTTATTTTATAGCATCCAAGAGGAGTGAAAAGTTCAAACAAACAATAAAAAATACACTTTAGTGTGGTCGGTTTTCTTCTGTTCTTCTTTCTATTTGTGTGACATCAGCCTCTTTCATTGGCTTTACAGTTCAACTTTGTTTTTCCACGATTCACTTTTTCTTCTTTCTTCTTGTTTTCTGCTGGATTTTAGGAAAATCAAGACTTTTTGCTTTTCTCCTCAACTCACTTCTGCGTCCTTCTTCATTGTCTTCTGGATTTTGGGAAAATTCAAATAATGTCCCGTTGTCTTCTAAGGCAGCAACGTCAGTGTTTTGTTTTGATGAAGAACTTTGTTTCTGTGTTGCTCTGGAAGACGATAAATGATGGTTGAGTTTCTGACTATGTAGACAGATTGTCCTGCAGGATGTCTGTAGCTCTGAGGGAACCAGCTGCTGCAGCTTTGAGTCAGTTTGCTTCTCTCTCTCTCTCTCTCTCTCTCTCTCTCTCTCTCTCTCTCTCTCTCTCTCTCTCTCTCTCCACACACACACAGTGTTATAAGAAGTGGGGAACTGGTATTGATTAATTAGAAGGAAACTATTTAAAGTAGGAAGACAGGGGAGATAAAATAAGAAATCTGATACAGAAAGAAGAGAAGAAAAATTAAAGGCTTGAAATTCCTACTACTGCCAGAATTCTACAAGATTTCTTTCTTGAAAAATGATAGAGTTGTAGCCATTTTGATCAAACCTTAATAAGAACATTATCCACATTGTCATGTGATGTGTCAAGATGTCACATTCAGAGTGTGTGTTGTGAAGACTCACCGCTATTACCACCTGAAATTTTAGCTCAATGTGTGTAAAGCTGACTAAACTATAGCAGGTCATGTTTGTAAATGAGAAGTGGTTCTCAAATAAAGTTTAAATAAATAACAAAAATAACCATTTTTGTGGAACCAGGCCAGGCTGTGGCAACAGATTTGTCACTCTGACTCCCTGCATTTATTAGTTGTTGATCGACGTCCAGTGATTAATAATTACACACTGACACAGGCAAAAAGGCTCATTGTCAGCATTTGTCTTTAGTGGAAAGAAAAAAGAACTGTCTGAAAAAAATAAATAAAAATAAAAGGATACAGTCACCTGAAGAAGACGCCAAAAGCTAAAAAGTGGAAAGAGCGGTAAGGACTGTGGGGAGAAGGTCAGTGTAAAAAAGAAACAAAAATAAATACAAACAAAAGAGACGATGCTGTGAAAAATGGAAAATATAAAAAGTCTGAAAAGAAAAATACTAAAAACCGAAATAAAAAGAAGTGACTGAGCTAAAATTTACTATGTTCGACTTAAAGCTCAAATGCATTAGCTAAAAGCTTCAAACAACAAAATGCTTGATAAATGACCTACCTATAGATTAATTTATAGCAAAAGCCAGCTAAAAACAGGTAAAGAAAGATTATCTAAATGCAAAAAATTAGCTAAAATAGCTGAAAGCTAGGTGAAAGCTAAAATTTGCAGAGAGTTACTTGAAATAGAAAAAGGTTAGTTAAAAGCTAAAAGTGTCACAATGATAAGTAAAAAGCAAAAGTAACTGCAGAGTAGCTAAAGCTAATGTGTAGCTAAAAGTAGAACAGCAACTATAGACAAACACTAAACCAGAAGCTGTAGCAGATTTCAACCAGAACAATGATTCAGTTTTATTATAGATTCAGTTTATTTATATAGCGCCAAGTCACAACAATTGTCATCACAGGGCATACACACACACACACACACACACACACACACACACACACACACACACACACACACACACACACAAAAAAAAAAAAACAGAGTGGATTGAGGTGTATTTTACTCTGGAAAAGAAACAAGGAAAAACTTGTATTATTGTATTATTGAAATAATTACAACAACAAACATGAGAGTGACTAAAGACAGCATCAGAGTGAAGAAATGTGGTCAGTTTCTCCTCCAGCAGCCAAATAGCTCAGGAAATAAACGCTAACCAGGATTTATCAAAAAGGAATTAAATCTTAAGCCATAGACATATTCCAAATCAAGCTGAACTTTTTAGGAAATTAATGGTAAATACAACACAATATGCATAAAATATTTAGAAGCAACAATAAACAGGAAAAGAAACAGAATAGCATGCAAACTATAAAACAAGATAGAAGATAAACAAAGTGTATGAAAAAACAGGAACAAAAGTGGATGAGAAAGAATAATAAAAATTAATGTACAATGGAAACAAAGAAGGTAAATGGGAAAGGAGAGGGGAAATGACAAAAATGAGAACCGCAGAGGACTGGAAACATTAAAACTGTGAGACAGAAGTGAGACAGCAGGTAGAAAACGTCCCTCCTGTGCTCCCACCTATTGGCCAAATACAGGATCTACAGAATTTAATTGCAAAAAAACTGCTCTTTTAGCTTCATGAAACAAGTTTTTCTTTTAATGATTTGTTTGAATCCAGATTAAACTGTGACATTTGTAAAATATAAATAAAACTGATTATAACTGGCTTATCTAGTGGTAAATATTAGTCAAAATTATTTAAATAACATATCTGAGTTTATAAACTGCTGAAATTTGAATGTAAGAGTACAGTTATAAGTATCCACCCCTCTAAAGAAAAATATTCCAGATTAATTAGGTTAAAAAGGGGGAGTGCTGTATGTAACCTTATATGGCATATTGGGGCATCAAGGCAAATGAGTTAAATTCATTATTCATTAGTGATTTTAATCAAATAGGTATATAAATAAATACCATTGCAGATTGCAAGGCTGCAACATAAAAAGAGATGGGGTGCATTATTTTGCAAGGCACCATATAGCGTGCCATAGCTGTTCATGTGTCTGTCTCTTAGCTAAATATCTCACGAAGCACTGCATGATTGTTTTAAACTTGCATAAAGTAATCTTTGGACACATCTACATTAATTATATTTTTGAGTCAGTCAACCACAAAATGACGGTCACAGTCAAACACATAACAAAATGTAGTTAAGTAAATCCCTCTAAAATTTGATGTGGCAATAGCTGAGCATTATCCCTAATACATAATCTTCTCTAAAATCACATAATCTAAAACTCTGGTAACAAAAAAGCAGCGGGAGATATGCAGTCCTTTTTTTTACTTTGTGTCCTCTGAGGGTCTTTTTTTTTTTTTTAAACCTCTTTGTACAGGTCAATATAATTACAAATATATAAACCGAACAGGAGAACAAGGAGCAACAAAACAAGAACAAGGAACAACAAAACCAAAATCAACTATGCCAGGGGAATATGTTTCTACATGTAATACATTAAAAAATATCATAAATTAAATGCATTCAAAGAGCTTCAACATTCTAACGTGTTTATAGCATTTTGTTGATACTTTTAAAGAGTGCATAAATATAATTCTATTTCTTTAATCAAACCTGGAAAAAAAATCTGAAAATGATGAAAATTTACATTTGTGAATATGGAATTAGCCAAATATTATGATTAGATTAATTGCTAGGTTTTTTTTAACATTGATATTCTTTCCATGAAAACTAAAAATAATGTGTTCATAATATTACAAATTATAAAATTATTACATTGCTTCCAAAATGTCTTTGTGATATGCAGTCCTTTAGCCTTTGTTCCAGATGATGGCGCTGTTGCGCCATCAATGCACCTCGTGAAGGAAACGAAGAAGTGTTTTTTTCCCCCGGAATAATAAAAGATCTTCGGACATGATGCTTCACTCGTATTTCTTTTACGTTTCCACGATGTAAGAAACTCACACGGGTAAGCCACCGGCAAGATTACAGGAACAACATGCCGTGGATTCTTCTGGACTATTGGTATGAGAGTAATTGTTTTAATTAGATTGTACCGGTTCATTGACGTGTGGTTTACGGATTGGTGTTTTGTAAACATGTCAAGAGTTTTTTGGGGGGTTTTTTTATCGTCGCTAAGCTAATCGCCCTTTTTTCTGTGAAGCGGTAAACAGACGCAGAAAGCATTCAGATTGAGATAATGTAAAAACATATTGAACATTTAAGTCTTTATAGTAACTAAACAATGCGTTAATGTAGCAAAGCAGCATCTGCCACGTTTGGTTTTCTGTAAATATTTATTGTAAAAGGGATTTTTTTTTAATAGCTAGCTTAAATCGCGCACGTGAGAGTGTTCTTTCTTTGGACACCGGGACATGTGGGATTGACAGATGAAACTTTGGACACTGAATGACGGAACCTGCAAACATTAAACCCACAGTTTTGATATCCTTTTTCAAAAGTATTCAGTATATTTTCTACAGCATGGTGATGTAGCAGCGTTCAAAAAGTGGTTTAAAAACAACTAATTTAGCTTTGAGTCTTTGTTATTGTCCACTAAGGCTGACAACAACATTTCAGCTCCTGTCTGTGTGAACATCTCATGAACATGAGACAGATTTTAATAAAACTCTCAGTCTAAAGTCCTGTCCTATTCAGTATGGCCACCATAGCCAAACCTTACTCAAGATGTTCTGATTGTACATCTACCATTCATTACTTTTTGGAGTCCAATTTAGAATATTTGTTTTATTTTTGTTTTATACTTTTGCTAATTAGGCTGCTGTTTGACCCCTCTTGTCTCCACAGATCATGTTCATCCTCAGGATTCTGGACTTGTGTCTTGATTATCAGCAGACAGAATTTTCTACCTCTCCTCGGACTTCTCTCAGGCCTTAAACCGTGTAGTTTAGTGCCTTTTATGAAGTAGCTGAGCAGCTCATGGCTGCTCCAAGGCTATCATCGTCCTTCTTCCTTTGCGCCATCTTACATTCCTGACAGTGTTTGAGAAGATGGATGGGGCGTCAACTTCTTTCCTTGTCAGTTTCAGCTGATATCTTGGAGTGTGATTAAACATTTGTCCTGCCTACCTCAGCCTCAGGTGCTGGCTTGTATTGCAGGAGTTGACCCCATTGACCTGCAGCCATAGTGAGCAGCACGAACGGCACTAATGAGTGCTGAAAAAACTTGTTCATATAGTTGGAGCTGACATCACTGAATCCCTTTCTGCTGAAGAATCTCTCTGAGCAACGGGACCATTAGCAGTCTCATCCAGCATGTGACACCACCTCTGCCATGCCAACCAACCAGTTCTCCCCCTGGGATGGGGGAGATCTCCGGGCTTGTACCAATGCAGACGGTCTCCCCGCTTCTGCCTCTGTTTCAGGTGTAGCAATCAAAGTGCCTTACAGTCAAACCAGCCTAACCTCTGCATCTGTGAACAACTCATCTGGAGGAAACCATAGGCGTGATGCACGTCTGGAGCTTCCTCTGTCAGGCTGTTATGAAGACCTGATGATCCAAGGCCACTCCACAGGGAAGCTCAACAGTATGGTGAGCATCTTTTAAAATGGCTCCCTGTTCAACTGCACAAAAAAGAAGCAAAACGCTAGCTAAAAGCTGCAAACGTTGGCTGGAAAATGCAAAGATTTAAATGGGTAAAAGCAGATGAAATACATAGCAAGACAAAATGAAGCCAGGATCTTAAAGCAAGTTTGAAAGAAAACACTGTTTTTGAAGGAATCGAAGAGATATTAATCTATTTTTTTGTAATAAATAGTTGCAATTAAAGTTTGAAAGATTTTGAAAGTCTTAAGTTACAAAAGCAAAAAGTCATAGCACCTCCTTCCTGACTAACCTGAGTGTTTTAGTGGATGAAAGACAGAAATAAAACAGCTTGTTTTTAATGCAGTGTCCCCTGATGGTCCAAAGATCACCATCCAATATTGACTTTTAGTTTGTGCTTTAGGCTCAGAGAGAAATCCAACTTCTAAAAATCTTATAATGATATTATAAACTGTGAATGACTTTGCTTTTCACAGTTTTCAGATTTAATATTGAGGAACATGATTCTGAAGCTGTTTTTGCAAAACTGCATCTAAAAAATAATCAAACAGGTGAAATTCAGCTCATCTTTATCTCTGAGACTCGGCGTCTAAAAAGCATTTTAATTTTAAGCAATAGCCAGGACTCTTACTAATAAATAACCTAATTAGTTGCTAAATTTTCTTCAAGCTGTTTTTTTTTTGTAATAATTTGTTTTGCCATCTTCTGTAGCCCCTTTTTCTACAATTTTAAAATGTTTTGCTGCCATCAAATTTGAACTGACTTAATCTATTTTCTATAAATAGTGTTTTTTTTACTATGTTTTAATGTAAATAAACATGGGTTTATGAGATTTGCAGATTACTGTATTTTAGTTTTAGTTTTTTTTTTTTTTTTTTTTTTTTAGTTTTATTTTTTTTGAAAA
>JAUBOC010007745.1:0-10693 GCA_032275365.1 Anablepsoides cearensis | reverse complement strand
AATTTTAGGGTAAATGGTCAGGGTTAGGATATAAAATTTCCAAAAAATGAATGGAAGTCAATGGAAAGTCCCCACAAAGGTAGAGAGACATAGCATGTGTGTGTGTGTGTGTGTGCGTGTGTGTGAGGAGGGGGGTGTCATTATTCAGCCTCTTGGCTTTGGGCTGACGCTGTGCATGTGTCAGTGTTTGCAGGGAGGGGGAGTTAAACAACCATTAGAAACAATTTTCACTCCCTCTCTCTCTCTCTCTCTCTCTCTCACTCTCTCTCTCTCTCTCTCTCTCACTCTCGTGAGGATTTTCTACAAAAACAGCGAGAAGAAATCAGCCGTGCAGCAGAAAGAAAGACAGAGTGATTCACCAACACAGCAAATTCACATAACCAGATTAAATAAAGCAAGATTAAGTAACATGAGATTAAACTTTGACAGCCTTCTTGTCCTGCTCTACTCTTTTCTAACTGATCGGGTTCTGTCTCCAGCATGACACTGTATTAGGATCATTAAAAAAAGGGAGGAAATATTTTTTCTTTCAAGTTTTAAGAATAAAATTAAGGATTAGGATTAAAGTCAAAGTGTTGACAAATTGAAGGATTGTTTGATGATGTTGTGCTCTTGAACCTGACTTTTATAGGTTATCTAAAACAAGCTCTTATTTGATATTTTCTAAAAGACACTGGACCAGCTGTTCTGGTCGTCTCCTTCCTGTCCTCTGAAATTCAGTTTTAGATTATTTTCTGTCAGTTACCAGTGAAGTACAGTACTACCTTAATGTTACTTTAATTATATTTCTATTATTAAATTTTCTGAAGTATAAATTTACTACAAGTAATTGGGTCATTGTAGATTTTTGATTTATTTTATTTACTTGGAGCACCAAGTGTAAAATAAAATGTTTTAAACTGTCATTGACACATTCTCAATATTAAGCTCACTTTGTGTGTTAAAACATTTCCACTAACATTTTATTAGTATTTATCTCTGGTACATTGAGCTTATTTTACTAAATGTTAAATTTGTTAAATAACATTCTTAGATTTTGTTTTTATTTCAGTGTCATAAGTTCATGTTTTTAGTATTTGGTAGCATTAAAACAGTTAGGGTCAAATGTGTTTCCTTCCACACATTTCTCACAGTGGTTAAAGTTTATCCTGGTCCTCCTGATAACTGAGTCCGGTTTGTTCAAACACACCTTTTCATCACTGCCTCAAAGACTGAGGTCAGTCGCTCCAAAACACTGTTAGCTTTAAGCTACTTTTCTATCTCTTACCAGACATCTATCATTAATATTTTGTCCTCATGATTCCATCTGTTTTGTAAAGCACACCACATCCAGCAGAAAAACACCCCACACCATGATGCTGCCACCTCCGTACTTCATAGTTAGGATGGTGTTCTAAATTTTCATGTTTCCCCACCTTTCCCTCCATGTCTTTAAACTGAAGGTCTTTGCATCTGTGTACATGTTTCAAATATATTCAGGCTTTTTTGTTGCTTTCAGAGTAACGGCTTCTTCCTCACTTCCTGGTGGTCTAAGAGTGATTTCTGTGAGGATAATGATTCAGAGCAGCTTCAGCAGCATCTCGAATGTTCTGCTTTTGTTTTGGGGTTTATTTGCACATTTTGCACCACAATAGGTTCATCTGAGGACAACAGAACTCGCCTCCCTCCCTGTAACACTAATTATCAGAAGCTTCCTAAGCCATGACATCAATCATTCAGCTTCACCTATTTGTTTTTGTGCTTTTGCTTTACATATAATAATAACCCACGCATCACCTAACTGTTCAACACAACAAGCAGAATGTCAGACATGTGAAACACAACCTGTTCTCTGTAGCTCACTCAAGTTTGAAGTTACTTAAAATAAACTTAAGGAATGAAATTTGAAAAACAAACAAACAACTGTGCCAAAGCAAGAAGCCAGACATGAGATATTGACCTGGTGTAAAACTTGTTAAAAAACAGGTTCAAAAATAGCTTTTACCCCACAGCCATCAGGACACTGAACGCAACATAACACTGCAGTGCAAACGTATACAGGTAACAATACATCCACAAACAACCAATGTGTAGTAACCAATGTGCAACATGTAAAATATAGCCATACAGTGATGCCTTTATTTCATTTATATTTTATCTTTTTTTAATTTTACAACTTTATGTTTCTTCTGTACATCTTTATATTGTAAATATAGTTTTTTTTACTCTTCTCTATACTTTATATTCAAACACCATAAGGGAACACCTAATTTAGTTGTACTTAATACAATAAAGATCTATTCTATTCTATTCTATTCTATTCTATTCTATTCTATTCTATTCTATTCTATTCTATTCGACTCGTTTTCCTCTGAATAACAGCACCAGTGTGTCTCAGAGTCGGACCCTCTGACCCGCCTCTGGTTCAGGAAACATTACACATCCTCAGCCCTCATTGTTTTTATATATGACATAATAAGTACATAGACTTTTACAGATTTCCTAACTCATTAAATTCTAAAACATCTAAAATGAGATTTGGTTCTCCTGCTCTGCAGACACTGGTGGGTTTTATCTGAATCTGATGTTCCAGCACCTGTGGCTGCTCCTCTCAATGTCTAAGATCTTTGCTTCAGATCCACATCCTGTCTGATAATTTCCGGTTTCAAAAACAGAACTTAAAGGTCTGTTAAAGCAACAAACAGTGTTTGCATTAGAACAGGTACTCACTTAGAAAAAAAAGCAGCAAAATGATGCTCACAGCCGCTCTCATCCTGGTTCTGTTGCTTTCTTCTTCCAGATGAATTTATCCTTCGTGCACCTCCAGCCTCTCTCTCTCTCTCTGAGTTTGGAGATGCTGCACGGATTACAAATCCCACTGAGATGCTGCGCTTTCACGCCTTTCTCCTTGAATTTGGATCTGAGAGGGAAGGATCTCGCCCCGGCGGTATTGTTTGTGTTTTGTTCTTTAACTTGTAGAGTGAAAGCGAAGAATGCTTTTGTGCTCCCTGCTTTCTCGGCAGCTCTCAGAGCAGAGTCGGGGATTTGGGGGCAGAGTGTTTCTGCGGTCGCCTTGGCTGCACCGTTGTTCCTCAGCAGCTCTACCACAGTGGCTCTGTCCGGCCTGCGTGCTGCTGCTCCGCCAGTGTTTGCAGAGCAGGACTGCCCTTTTCCTCCCTTATCAGGAGAAAGCAGGGGCAGATCCAGACCGGTCCAATCCCACAGCTCCAGGACTCTCCGCTGCGGGGACACTTTAAATAAGAAAGGAAGCTTTGGAACAATGTGGTTCCAAAACGGTCCGTGACTCAAGGGGCGCAGGGCGAGGTCACGTCGGCCCTGGTGGGGTTTGATCTCAGGAAGAGTTCGTATACATTTACAGAGTCAGCGTGGCGTGGAGTTCACATCATGTCACTTCTACCAGTCTGACACAAGTCCAGGCTGAGTCCACTTACAACCTTTATGTTCCACAGGAGTGCTTCACCGTTCAGTTTGTTCTTTAACAAAAGTCAAAGAGCTAAAAGTTGGATTTATCTGAGGAAAATGATAAATGTTTGGATAATGAAAGCTAACTCTTCCAGAAAACATCTCATGATTTAGTGGGCAGAGTTAAATGAGAGTAATCACTAAACAAATGTTTGGAGCCTCCCTGTTACACAATTAATCCAATTCAAGATGGCTGCCACAGTCAATGCAGTCAACACTATGTTAGATTTAAAGATATTCAGCTAAAGGTTGGAGTGGCAGTATGTGAGAGTTCTTCTGTGGAGGTCAGCTGTTAAGGACCTACACCACTGCAGTCTTAACGATAAAATATTCAGATTTTGAACCAAAAAGGCACGTTTAAAAAAAAAAAAAAACAATTTTAAATAGAAGAGACTCAAATTTTACTTTTCTAAAACCTACAATGAAACTTTAAAAGGACACATACGTTTTAAAATCCTTCACTTGGGTCTGTATAAAGTGGAGCCACAAGCCCCGCCCATTTTCTGGGGTGTGTCTCAAAGCAATTGTCTCTTTAAATTTAGCTGCATCGAAACATTTTATTTACAACTGAATTAAAAGATGTCAACAAGAGAAGAGTCCATCCATCCAACCATACATGTTGGAACCAGAGTCTGACCCAGAACCAGAGTCTGACCAGAACCAGAGTCTGACCCAGATACAGAGTCTGACCCAGAGCCAGAGGAGAATGAAGACCACCAAATTGTAGTTGGTAAGTCCAGACCTTATTTAAAAAGTTTGGTTGCAAATAATTTGACCTAGTAGTTCAGAAAATGTCATAGAACAGAGAAAACTGAACGTGTTGAAAAATCTGACCCATGAATGCAACTAAAATAACCCTCAGGGTGGGGAATTAAGCATCTCATACAGGTTAGAAAGTGGAAGACGTCCAAACTCTCTAGTTGTTGACTGACAAAGCTCTGTGGAGAATAATTCAAATGTCTTTAACAACCAAACTGGGACCCGTTTCATACAGCAGGGTTAACAAACCCTGGGTTAACACAGATACTCTGAATCAACTTACCCCGCTCTGTGATACTCAGGATTTTCAGTTACAATACAGCTGATATCAACTGGGTAACTTAACCCTGAGTCAAGTTACCCCTGAGTTAAGTTGGAGCACAAAGCCCTCATCAATGGAAGTCAGATAATGCGATTCACCATGGCAAAGGGAGAAAATAAGAAGACCCGAAGTCCATTTCTCGCACGGAAACTAAAAACATGTGGAGAATATCAAGATATGAATAATTAAATAAATAAAAATAAAAAGCAATCCTGACTGCAAGAGAAAGAAAGTTAGTGTGGCAGAGAAGTGCTGATTAAGTCAATGATTATGATTTTACATGAATCTAAACTTTTATTCTTTATACTTATTTTTACTTTAATTCGCTATTCAAGTGGATAAAAGTGAGTGTGTGTGCATTATGTGTGTGTGTAGGTGAACCCAGCAGGTTTTAAACAGACATGGCAGCAAATAAAGATTACATTACATGGACGATCAGCTGAAGAGGCTCCAGCTCCTCTGGAGCTCAATTTTCTTCTGTCATTTAATTTTTTTTCAGAAGTTTATTTTATTAAAAAAAACTAAATAAGTAAGAATTTAAAGCTTTGATCATAACTTCATTAAAGAGTAGAAATCTAAATGAAATTTGACCATTTTTTCTTTCCCTAAAGCTTCCTCTGAAACAGCTACAAGCTGCACTTGAAGAAAAATATTGAAACCTGAGCAATCAAAAAAAAAAAAAAGTAAAAATGCTCAAACTGATTCATCCAGAAAGATGTCTTATCACTCTCTCCTGACATAAGTTTACAATATTAGCTCCATAAACTACAGTCTCTTTTAGAAAAGGACACATCCTGTCAGACACTGTCCAGCTCTCAACTTAAAAGTGATGCTACAGAGCAGGGTTGGTTCACAGTAAGTTGTGGAGGTAAGTTGACTCAAGCTATCTGACTTACTGAAACTGACAACCCAGGATATGCACCGAGTTACCCCAGAACTTACTCAGGATTCTCACTTATTCTGAAACACGGTTCTGAAGTCTGAAGTGTTTTTTTTTTCCTTTTGAATCTAACATAAAAGGCAGAGCTAAATGCTGGGCCTTTCTTTATCTTGTTGTGTGTTTGTGCTTTAGGAGATGTGGTCTAAGATCCACTGGCTGCTGATGGGAAGTCTAAGAGCTAAGAGATAAAAATCAGGGCTGTGGAGGTTTTCATGGGCGTTTCCTGCCACTGGAACCATTAGACTTTAATAATAATAAAAAAAAAAAAACTTTAGTAGACTGAGCTTTAAAAACATGTTAACATGCTTAAATAATCACAAGATTGTAGCATAATTGAGTCATTCCTACGGGTGCCCTTTGGCCATACAATCAAAAAACAGATTGTTGGATATCTAACTCAGTTATGTCAAGTGGTTCCACTTAACTGTTTTGAGTAAGTCCAACGTAACTTTTACTATTTATTTCAATGTAATTGTGCAAGGTGCTTTAGATTTACTCAACTCAGTTAATTTAGTGGAACCACTTGACATAACTTGGTTAAGTAAATCCAACAATCTGTTTTTTGAGTGTAGAACTCATTGTATTTTTTTTCTTGATTTTATTTGTTTAATCTGACAAAGGGCTTGTTACAATATGAGAAAATGATACTGGTCAAGCTCAGGATATCAAGCTTTTCTGCTTTGTTATCAAATTCTTTTCACGAGGCAAAGCTCCGCCCTGTTATCTGTAATTAGTGTTTTAAAGGATAATTAATAATCATTTACTATTTACATTTTCCAAGAGCTGACCAAACTCTTTCCACAAAATATACATTATGATCTGGGGACTAAAGGTATGAACTAGGAAAGACCCACTTGTGTTTTCATTTGCAGTTATAGAAACACACACAGTATAGCACAGTACAGTATACAGTTTGAGAATTTAATATTTTACTTTGACTCTACAACACTTTAATGATAAAATCTGTGAGGTTTTGGGCAGATTGAGCCAGGGAACAGGCAAGGAGAAGAGCTGATCAACAAAAATATTAATAAAAAAAAAAAAAAGAGCTGGCAAGACAGCGAAAACTCCCAGGTTATCTGAAGGAACACAACAAGTGCGGAAAAGACACAGAATATAAAGGTGAGTAAACCAGGAACTGATTGGAAACACAGGGAACACAAAAACACTAGAAAAACCAAGAGAAAACCCTACTTTGTACTTTCTCACTACATTTCTCTAAAGGCTAGTATTTTTTTTTGGTTGTGTTTATGGAGTTTGAGTCTATTTCGTTCCACAGACACACTGTAAAACTACACAGTAGTGTAGTCAGTAATGATACTCCATTGAATGTATCACTACAATACCAGTTTTGGTGTAAGGTTAAAGGTGAGTCTGTGGCACTACACTGCAAAAACTGTCCATCTAACCAAGATTTAAAATCTTATATCCAGCCAAAAGTCTTTTAGATCTTGTTTTAAGACTGATTTACTAAACAAGAACTGATAATTTAACTTAATTTGAGTCAAATTTTCAGGCTAAAATAACAAGATTATTATTCTGACACAATCAGTTCTTGTTTAGTAAATCAGTCTCAAAACAAGATCAAAAAGATTTTTTTGGCTGATATAAGGTTTTAAAACTTGGTTAGACTGACATTTTTTGCAGTGTAAATAATTAAGTTTTATTTGTTTTACTAATGCTCAGCTGCAGCAACAAGATGAGGAACATGATGTTTTCTGTTAAGTCAAACCGAAACATAAAAGATCAAAGTAAATTACAGCCACCATAGCTCCATGTGGCCCTCAGTGAAAATGAATGTGACAGCCCTGGTTTAAAGGCTCTTAAAATGTTGTTTTTCAAGGCTGAAACACACAAAAAAAACCCTGCTGGTGTGAACAGAGCATAAACCAAAACTGTAGAAATGAAGAAGTGATGGTGCAGGCGTTGTACCAGGAAACAGGTAGCAGGGAGGAGGGGCGGGGTGAACTGGGGGGAACACAGCTGACCCCCTCGGATCAGACGCTCCACATTCTGTCTGTCATTCTGTTTGTGTTCAGCCACTGACAGCTGGATGGAGGGAAAAAGGGCAGGATGTGTCACGGAGCTTCCCGAATCCCAGTTATCCTCTAATGTTGCTGCTCAGCTTGTCAGCCGTGATCCATGAAGAGGAAGGATGCTCTCCATTCACTTTGATGTTAACATCACACACACTGCTGAGTAGGCTTCCAACCTAATGTGTATGTGACACAATCAGCAGAATTGTAGAGAGTCCAGTGATATAGCAGCACCAGAGCAGCCAGTATAAGCTCTGTACACCACAATCTACAGCATCTTTTATATCTTTATAGAGCAATCTCAGATTTGTTTTCATGTTTTACAGATTTTTTTCAAAAACTCAGCTTCATATTTATTTAACATGTCAGAGCCTGTAGGACTGCTGCAGGTGCTGTCATCTCCACACGCAACAGTCCGCCTTCCACTAATTTTTCACTATTTTATTATTTAGCTCACTGTTCTTACATTAAGTCATTTTGACTAAACGTTCAATTTAAATGGTAAAACATATATTTAAATATTAAATCCTGAATCTAAATGTTTAAATCTAAATGTAAAAGTTAAACCTCAAGTGTTGGAGTTCACATTTAAATATTTTGGAATTGCGAAATTCCTCTGAAAGCCGAATTTTTTGGCCGCTTTCGTAACAGCACTGTGACGAAGGCTGTCTAAAACCGAAGACTCCTCCGATGTGGCGGACAAATGCGTCCTTCGTTTGGCCCGAATCAAAGGACTGGTCCAATGGATCCTTCTTGGCCCACCATATCCCATAATGCATTGCGGGCCGAGCTGAGATTTGTTTATGCTAGTAATGGCGGACGAAGCGAGAGAAAAGAATACGGTTTAAATAGAAATATGGCGGTATAAACATTAAAATTTTCAAGCGGTTGTAATTTTAATACTTTTATCATTTGTATAGACATGTTTTTAAATATTATTTTTGTCAAAAAAACCAAACAACTTATATAGCGAAATAAACATGCACCTACGGCAGGTCAATTAGTTCTTCAAATATTACCTTTAAGTTAATTTTATTGTTTTTTTGATATTAATAACACTAGTATATTGACATTTTTCTACTTTCGATCTAATTTTGCTTCTGTTTAGCGTTGTCACCGTTGCTTGGTCACAGAATGTATGCGGTTAGTTAAGGACGGGAGGATAGACCGTCCAAATTCACAGACACTTTATTCCGGTCTACCAAGGACCCAGCCCACCTTGACCGGGTAGACTGGGTCCTTCGGAGGACACAGCCGCAGCCTTTGCTGTTGGTGCTGGCTCATGTTATGATGTCATCATCCTGAGACAATAACAACCACTAGCGCTCTAATGCTGCTAAAGTGCTAGCGGTTGCTATTGCCTCAGAATGATGCCCATCCCTGGTCTAGATAATATTTAGCTGAGCGGCTGAAAGTGACGTCATGGAAAATGCAACTGCTGAACATTTACCAGACATTACTTCATTACTGGTCCATCTCAGTTGCTTCCTAACATAAATAGTTGATCAGTTAATCACATAGCAGCAACTCAAATCAAGCTTCAGTAGCTTAAAGAACCACTTCTGTTGACCACAGCAGCAGCAACCTTATTTTGATGTAGATTTGAATTCAGAGTATTTTAAATTCTGCTTGGTGTTTCACATTAATATCATGATGTCAAAATGGCCCTCCACTTTGTTGACCCGTGGTCTCTGCAGAGCCAATAATGTCCACCCAGGGTCATGTTGTGTGAACAGAACCATGTCTTTCTGTGTGGAGGTAGCATGTTCTCCTCATGTTTGTGTGGATTTCCTCCTGCTACTCTGGCTGCCTTCAGGTTCAAGGCTCTTGTAAAAGAGATCTGTAATTTCAGGGGGATTTGGCTAGCTTTATAAAGGGAAAAAATAATAATTTAGGTATTTTCAACAGGTTTCCCTGAAAAAACAAACCTGATTTTTCAGTTATGGTTAAATAAAATCACTGCTCCATAATGATTTTTTAAAATTTATCATTTGTAAAGAACAATGACTTTAAAAAAATCAGGAATAGTGTGTGCCTCATCAGAGGAAAGTGTGTTTCTTATTGACTTGAAAAAGTTTTTTTTAGTTTCAGCTACAAGATGATCCCAGTTGGGATCGTCACTGAGATCTAACAGCTCACAGCTCTGGTCACCCTGGGTGTGTTTGCTGTGGGAGAAGTGTTGGCACGGTGTTGAGCCCCCTCATGTCCGGAGTTTCAAATTCCTAAGCTGTGAGCTCAGGCGCGCCACGCCACGCCGGCCCGCTCTCCGCTGGTTTTGTCTTGTCTTTGAGCTCGGGGCAGCAGCACCAGGTTTCCTCCAGCGCCTCATTAGCCGGCTACAAAGAGGTGGGAATTTCAGCAATGTAATGGAGCATTCTTCCTCGCACCCCTCCCTTGCCACTCGAGCTCCCCATCAGTAACCTCTTCAGTACCCGCACACTAATCCCCCCCATCTTTCTCCTTTCACACACCAGACCTCCTCCGCATCTTCCATAGCAACCCCTTCCCAGCCCTCATGTCCCAGGATCAGAACTCCCTCCTCACGGCTTCTCTCACATACTTTTCTGACATCGTTTTAGAGACAGGCTTCCAAAGAGATAAGCCAGTGATCCTCCCCATAAGTCAGAGCTTTTTTTTAAATCTGATTTGAACAAATTTATTACTGTGTTTACTGAACTGTTCCAACGCACATTTAAACAGGTTGTGTCAGTTTTTCTCCTAACATTTAGTAAATCTGTCAGAAAGATGCACCTCTGTGAAAATGACAGGAAAACTTTCAAAAGATCTGGAAATTGAAGCCAGCGGGATGAGGGACAAAATATTGCCAGTGGTTATAGGAGCTCCAGGACTCAAGAAAGGACTGGATAAATTCACCTCCAGGCAACATAAAGATTCACAGATCCAGAAGATTACCCTCCTGGGAACAGCACACATACTATAGAGGGTATTATCCCCAAAGTTACCTCTTCCCTTCAGTGCCTTAGGACCATAGTTTGGTCCCTGCTCTACATGATAGAGCTTACATACTTCAAGGAAGGGTAGCGGCCAGCTTGTGTCTCGTTATTTGGAACTCTATCGTCTGTAAAGTGGATAAAAAAAGTACACTCACCGGCCACTTTATTAGGTACACCTGTCCAACTGCTCGTTAACACTTAATTTCTAATCAGCCAATCA
>JAUBOC010007378.1:0-10715 GCA_032275365.1 Anablepsoides cearensis | reverse complement strand
TATGAATGTACGGACCGGCATTTAGCCGGGCAGGGATTGGCGCCATTATCGCGGATATGTCTTGTAAAAGAGGCTATCGGGACCTCCTTCCCTGGGTGGGTCTCAGGGAATGGGGGTGCCTCAGCGGGGGAGTTGGCTCCCTAGGAGGGCATTTTGCTCCTCCAGTCATTTTTCTTCCCATCCCTAACCACATCATTCCACTCTCTCCATTTGAAATGGAGTTGAAATGGACCATGGGTGCTTGAGCATGTGCCAGCTCAGCCTGGTGACTGCCTGGTGGGGCTCAGGTCCTCTGGCTTTGTCGGGCCTTGGCTGAGGGGTGGTGCGCCCTGGGGACCCGGGCCTCTGTGTCTATGGCCGGATCTGCTCCTGCGTAGTGGGTCCCTGCGTGGCCTGTGGGCTCGTTGCTGCTGACCTTGGGGCTTACTGTGTGGGTTACTAGGGGGACTCTCCCAGTTCTTTCCTCTGGTCCGCTCTGGGGGTGGGTAGGCGTTTGTTCCTGTGTTGGCGCCCCTAGGGGCTCCGTGCTTGTAGTCCCTCTCAGGGCCTTTGGCTCTGGTCTCCCTTATGTCTGCCTCGGGCCTTGGAGTTTGGGTCTGTGGGTCTCCACAGTCTCAGCAAAAAAATCTGTCAACCTGTGAGTTTAGATTTAGATTAGGTATGTACCTGTGAGGTTAGATTCAAAGTCAGGTATTCATCTGGTTAGGTTTAGAGTCAGGTGTCAGGGTTAGGCTTTAGAAATAAAGGAAGTCAATGGAATGTCTCCATATAGTTAGCTGGACACAGTTGTGTTTTTTGTTGCCTCTTTAGGACTGTTTCTGGTATATACACCTAGCATCATTAGCATGTGTCATGAACCACTGGGTGAGTTGAATGAAACTGATTATTGAGCATCTACAACTGATTAACTTTTGGAGTCAGTCCCATTCAAGATGACCACCACTGCCTTTTGACCTTAGCAAAAATAAAAACAGCTATAATAGAGCTGTAATAATTTAAGGTGTTACTTCAGTCCAGGTTTCTAATCAGACCTGCAGAAAAATCCAGCTAACCTTGGCTCTAACTTTATCAAATCATCTAAGTTCAGGAGATAATAAAGTGGTTTTGTTTTGTTTTGTTTTGTTTTTTTTTTTTCAAAAATCAGCTCAGTGTGTCACAGCAGAGCGGGCAGAGCTGTATTTAATGGCTTCCTTCAGCAAATATTGGAGAAAACACAGAACAGACTTGTCTGCGCAGTGTCAGCACGGAGTGAGGACAACAGGAATTAATCTCACAAGAGCAACCAAACCACTTTTCTCTCAAGTTAAAATGGAAGCTTTTTTTTCTCAAAAGTAAAAAATACAACAGTCTGAATCTGAATGTGAAGGTCAGAGCTCAGAACTTTACTTCTGGTAACTAAATAATAATCATTTCCCAAGTCCTAAAATAAATTAACCAAAGGGAAAGAGCATGAACCACTCATGGTTGAGAAAAAAGAAATCAAACTTCTTCCTGAGTTAGCTCACGTACAATGAAATGTAACACACTGTATTTAAGATGGTGTTTTCAGTACCCAAAAAGTAGGCTATACTTCATTAGAACCACCTACCTCTGGTTACCCAGAACCACCTCCACTCTGCAAATCTAAAGTCTGAGACGGGGGTCCAGACATTAATTATACAGTTGAAGGAGAAAAAACTTGCATTGTTTGCATGTATCAAACCACGAGTCAACTCAAGTCTCAAGTCTTTAGGGTCCAAGTCCAAATCAAGTCTAAGTCTGAGTCACGAGTCCCCACCTCTGACTTGTACTAATGGAATCAGTGAGCATTGGGTGTGACACTGTTGACCATGAATATCATTAAAGCGATTAGATCTCACCTAAATAACGGGGACTTCTTTGTGTCAATAGATAACCTCAATGGAATGGGCAGAAGTCACATGTGGGGTACCCCAAGGTTCAATCCTTGGACCCCTCCTATTTAATATCTAATTGCTCCCACTAACTCAGGTTATAACAAGCATCTGCATTACCAGAACCAGAACCAAACATGAAAAAGCAGCATTCAGTTTCTATGCACTGAAAATCTGAAACAAACTTCCAGAAAACTGCAAAACAGCTGAAACACTCGGTTCCTTAAAGGCTAAAAATGCCCCCGTTTAGAGTTGCCTTTGATTAGTAAGTGAAACATTGATCAACGTATTTGATTTATTTTGATGATGACACTTTAGAAAGTGTAATGTTTATTGCTTGTTTCATAATTGGTGACTGCCTTGTTGCTGAAATGTTCTATACAAATGAGTTGAATTAAGTAGTTTTCAGACAGACTGAATCTATTACTTTCATACTGTTTATTTATTTATTTTTTTATTTATTTATTATGACCCCCACACACCTTGGTCCTAAACCAAACCCCCCACCCGAAATTAGCATCTGTACCTGTGGGGACCGGGCATTGGTCCCTTATGATGGACGTTTTGTCCTCACAAGGCCGCATTTTTCTGGAAAATGGTTTCCATGATGTAGCAAAATCATGCCCACACACACTTGTGCACACACAAAAATAACAGTGCATTGTTTAAAAAACTCTGTTCTCACGTGGATGCACAGCCTGCGTGGAACATCACATGCAAACATCAAAGCACTGTTAAATAAAGAAATAACCCAGCTGACAATCCAACAACCCCTCTGCACAGGCTGACTGGCATACAAGTCTGCAGTGTTTTCCCGATGAGTCGATGTGTTTGTGGGCCAATGGGCTAACCAGCTGACTAGCCCCATAACTCAAAAATTATTCAATATAGGAGCTTCAGATGATTTTTGTTGTTCTTTAGCTCTGATGAATGGCCATCCATTGGGCCCACCAATGAGTGAACCCCTATCCAAACCAATGAATCCATTCTGGTGAGTTCTGATTTCGGATGCATTGGTGCTTTGCGTATGTGTGGGGGTCATATGCTACCGCTATGCAGCATCTAGTTAAACCTGCTTTAGTTTTTAAACCTCTTAGAAAACATGTCTTTGTCCAAAACTACCTGACATCAGGTTAAAATATAGGTATCATTTCATGATTGGTATAAAATCACTTATATAATAACTCCAGCTGAAAAAGAGTGGCTGTGGAACATGAAGCTTTATGCACATAAACTAAATGTTATCTGCTAAAATGGCAAGACAGGTAAGTATTTACAGGTGGGATGGTCCCTGGGTTTGTTTATGTTCAGTTAGTTTTTCCAATAATAGATTATTATTAAATTCTGTAAGCTGTTTTCTCTGCTGTTGTTTTCCGATCAGACACTTTCTGTTTCATGTCAGTCAGGTACCTCCATCAGAGTTTATTGTAGGTCTTCTCTTGTCCAATCCTCGCTGCAGTTCAGGTCTCATCTGACTGTCTGGTTCTTGTCACATCAGCCTTATGTTTTGGTTTTCTGGATATTTGGACTCTCTGCCTCAGCAGGACTTCAGCTTTGTTAAATAAACATTTTGGTTTTCATCATCCATCTTTTTTTGGAGCGTCCTGTGTTATGGTCATTAACTTACTTTGACAAGAGAAAAATAAATACTGGAGATCAACAAGTTTGACCAAATATAAACAAATCAAAAATGTTAAAGTTGAGCAGAAAATTACAGAAGATATGCCATACTAGATATACTTCAATCATTCACACACTGATGGCTGTAAGCTACACAGCCCTGGGAACCACTGACCGCCAGAGGTGGGTGAAGTTTCTTGCCCAAGAACACAACAACTGAGACGACTGGAGTGGGGGATTGAACCGGCAACCCACCGGTTACAGGACTCCCCTAATCAGTCCACCATAGCGGCTCCATGATATATAGCTGTCTATGTGATTGGACGCAAGGAAATAAAAACTGAAAATGATGATTTATCACAGCAAGTTCATCTAAACTTCAAAATTCCTTTTGATTCATTGGTACACACACACACACAATGAATTGTGTGTGTGTGTGTTTTTTTTGTGTATGTGGAAAAAGGATTCTGTGGAAACACTGTGGGGAGAAGATAATCAGGGCCAAGTGGAAACACACTCATTAACACTGCTTGTGTGTGTGACCCTGGAGTTGTATTCAGATGGTGTTAGTTATTAACCAACCTGCAGCACAAACTACACACACACATTTCCCATGATGCACCTGTATTCTCGTGGGCTGATCAAAAACAAACTGCTGATCTTCACTCTACCTGATCAATAATTACATTACAATACACCAGAGAGAGCATCAGGGCACAGTCCAGGAAGTACCTGTACAACTACACAACACAAAGGAGAAAGTATAACATCAGGGCACAGTACTTAAAGTACTTGTATAAGTAGAAAACACAAGGAAGAAAGTATATTTACTGTCAGGGCGCAGTACAGGAACCTATTGTACAACTAGACATCACAAGGGGGGAAGTACGTTTACCATCAGAGCACAGAACAGCAAGTATTTGTGCTATACAATTAACCTTTATTTAACTAGGCAAATCCCACTGAGATCACAGACCTTTTATGCAAGGGAGGCCTGGGTATGAAGGCAACCCAACATCATATTTCTGGTCTGTGGGAGGAAACAGGAGTACCCAAAGAAAACCCACACAGGCATGAGGAGAACATGTAAACACCACACAGAAAGACCATCCATTATGCACCACTTGTTCCAGAGTCAGGTCGTGGGGGAAGCAACTTGATCAGGGAGGTCCAGATCACTCTTTCCACATCCACCTCTTCCAGCTCTTCTGGGAGGATTCCAAGTCATTTCCAGGCCAGATGAAAGATATAGTCTGTCCAACATGTCCTATGTCTTCCTTGTAGGGAGGCATCCAAGAGGCAAAACACATGTAGACTGATTGGGCAAACTCCCACACCCTCTGAAGGACCCTAGTGAGGGTAAAGAGCTGGTTCAGTGTTTCATGGCCAGGACTGAACCAACATGGTTTCTCCTGAATCTGAGGTTCGACCATCAATTGAACTCTCTTCTAGCACCCCTGAATAGACCTTATCAGGGAGGCTAAGGAAAGCAATGCCCCTATAATTGGAGCACACCCTCTGGTCCCCCTTTTTGAAGAAGTGGGCTGGCCTCGGCTTGCCCGGATGCTCCGCTTCTGCATGATGATTAGCTGAATCCCTTTTTGATTGACAGCGAAATGAGCGAATCAGCAATCTTTTGGTGTAAACATCAGTGGGAGCAGTTTTTAAGTTTCATTTCTGTTCTGAGTTGAACCAGAGACTTTATTAATCCTCATAGCAGATTTTTCTTTGTTAAAAACGATTAGCGACAAATGGAACTTCTATTTCTGGTGGTTGTTTTTGTAGCTGCTTGTGTTTGGAGACGGACTTCTATCGCAGTCTCTGTCCAGCGGGTCCTGCTGAGCCCCTCCACTGTCACAAAGCACCTACAGGCGGACACACTTCACACAGCCTCGCGCCAGTCAAAGCTAGCGAGCTAACTAGGTAGCAAGCTGCACATAATGGCAGACAGTTTGAATGTTGTGGACCAGATTTTGACAAAGCCATTTAATAGTCTTTTTTATGAAGAAAAACATGGAGTTAAACAGCAGGGCAGATCATCTCCTCAGATTAATTTGGTGCAAAAGGTGGGGAAACGTAACAGGTCTTTTCAGCTGTCCTGGTATGACAAAGTGAGCTGGCTGACTGGAAGTGCTGTAACAAATAAAATGTACTGTTGGCCATGCCTCTTAATGAAACCATCTCAGGGATGTGTTGTCTGGTCTAAAGTGGGTTTTGGGGATCTGTCCAACTTTGACAGGGCATACAAAAGGATGAAAAAAGCAATGAACACGTGAGTGCATGTGCAAGGTTAAGTTGCCTGGGCAGAGTCAGGGTTGAGCATGCAATCAATGAAGGCGCTCGCATTCAAGTGGCAAAACATATTGAAGCAGGTAAACAAAACAGAGTTTTCCTAAACCGCCTTATTGATGTGACTTCCTTGCTTGACCGTCAGGAGCTGTCATTTAGGGGGCATGATGAGAGTATTGAATCATCCAACAAGGGGAATTACAGGGAGTTTAATGAAACATTAGCTAAATATGACTGTCCTGGCCACACAATTCCAGTCATCAGCTGTGTTTTCTGGTATGTCCCATGCAATCCAATGACTCGATCTCTGCAATTCCGCCACTGTTTCTGATGAGATCAAGGATGAAATCCAGGTTGCTCCCATTTTTGCATGGCAGGTGGATGAAACAACTGATATAGATTTCCATGCTCAACTCTCTGTCATTGTTTGCTATGTGGATAGAACAGGTAAAATTCAGGAGCGCTTTGTTGGATTTTCTGATGTTTCTGGGGGAAGAGATGCTCAATCTGTTTTTGAAGTCTTGAATAAGAGCATGCAGGACTACAATTTCAGGGAAAAACTTGTGGCACAAACCTATGATGGGGCTGCTGTCATGGCTTCAGCTCTCAATGGTTTGCAGGCCAAAGTTAAAGCAATAGCCCCCAGTGCAATGTTTGTGCATTGCTATGCACACAGACTGAATCTGGTTCTGTCTCAGGGGGCTAAATGCTTATCTGAGTGCAGAATATTTTTTGCATCACTCTCTGGGTTTGCCACATTTTTCTCAAAATCCACAAAGAGGATGTCTTTTCTCGAGTCTGCAGGCTGCTCAAGGTTGCCCAGAAAGGCTCCTACTCGATGGAATTTCACATCACAGATAGTGAGCACTGTAGCAAACAATTATGACGCCCTCCTGCACACTTTTGAGAAGATCATTGCAGATAAGTCCATGGATGATGACACATTAGACTGTGCCAAAGGCTTTCTGATGACACTGGAGGATTTTGAGTTTGTGTTCATGTTGTACACATGAACAAATCTTCTCTGAGACTGATGTGGTGTTTGACATTGTCCAGCAGAGAGCTATGGATGTTCTGTACTGCAAGAAAAGAATTGAGTCTCTTCTTGCTTTTGTCAAAGAGAAGAGGTCAGAGGGGGCTTTCCAAGCTGTTTATGCCAAAGCAGCAGATCTCACATCAGACCCACAAACTGAGCCCATGAGAAAACGCCGTCTGTCACAACTACAGGATCCCAAAGAGCGCTACAGAAATCTGTACATGGCCATCCTAGACAATCTCACAGAGCAGCTATCTCGGTGTTTTGCAAATTTGGAAAGTCTGCGCTTCTTGGAATTGGTCAATCCAGGGAAATTTGATGAGATGAGACACGTGTTTCCTGAGGAGGCATTTCAGAGTGTCCTGAAAGGTTTTGGCCAGATTCAGGGAGACTGAGGTCTGAACTTCAAGTCCTATATTCAAAACAAGACTTGCAGGGGAAAGCTATGTGATTTCTTGCTGTTTCTGAAAGACAAGGAGTTGGACAGTGCATCGCCTCAGGTGTACAAATTATTGTCATTAGTGGCAACGATTGGAGCTACATCTGCAGGTGTAGAGAGGAGTTTCTCCTGTTTAAAGCGGCTCAAGTCTTACACCCACAACACCATGAGCCAAGGCCGTTTAAGCAGCCTAGCTCTGCTGGCCATTGAGAGAGGACACTAGTCAAGTCCCTGGAAAAGACACCTTGTTGGTACGACAGGGTCACAGATCATTTTGTTGAAAAGAAATGGAGGGTGGGATTTACGTATAAATAAAGTGACACATTTTATGATGTCGGCCCAAATTGAGCTTCCCCTCCTTGAAAGACCAGCATCTGACACTGGTTCGAACATGGTGTTTGTGATGGACAAACTGTATCTAGCATTGAAGTCCACCAACAGAACACTACTTGGGTTCAGATCAGAGTTTCTGACCGGGTTCAGTACCTGCCCCTCCAGGTCACACTGTAATTACCAAAGTGAGCATTGACGTCCCCCAGCAGAATAAATGAGTCCCCAGCTGGAGCACCTGACAGCACCCCCACTAAGAGTATCAAGAAGGCTGGATACTCTGAATTGCTGTTTCGTGCGTAGGCACAAACAACTGTCAGAACCCATCCCCCCACCCAAATGCACAGGGAGGCTACCCTCTCATCTTCTGGGGAAAACTTTAACACACAAGCACCAAGTTGGGGGACCAAAAGTAGACACACAGCAGCTAGGCACCTCTCACCATGGGAAACTACAGAGATGAATAAAGTTCTAGCCCCTTCAGAGGAGACTGATCCCGGTGCCCATTCTTTGTGTCAAGCTGAGCCAAAATATTATTTAGTCAGTAACTACTTCTACTTTCATGTCCCGAGAGCCAGCTTTGGACAGCAAGGGACAGACCGCCAAGGCCTCTGCCTTTGGCTTCTACCCATGGCATCATTATATGGCACCCCCCTGCAGCTGATGGGCCCATATGAAGACAAACCAATGTTGCTATTTCAGTCTAAGCCCTACTGGGTCCCATGGATAGAAACCAGACCATCAGGTGCTCGCTTGAATCACTGAGAATCACTGAAAATCACTAAGAATCATCTAAACTAACTTGGAATGACTGAAAAGCACTGAGAATCATTGAACTTCAGTGAGAATCACTGAGACTGCTTTAGGTCTGATATCAGGCAGCAGATGACAAGGATTGCAGGGCAATCAGTAACCTTCAGCTGGCTTATCTTCTTGGCTTTTTTGTATTTACTAGAACTCTAATTTGATTCTAACAAAAATTATTAGCGAGCAACAGTGGTGGGCACAGTTCCCCTAAAGCACTAATAGTGGAACTAGTTTCCTGATTAGTGCTTTAGTGCTTTTGTTAATTTTTAAACTCGTTAGTGGATTAGCACTTGCTAAATTTAGAAGCACTAACTGAGGTCTATAAATGTTATTGATCAATGTTAATGTTAACAGCTGACAGTGAAAGTTGTCGCACATTTTCTTCATATGTGTGTCACTTATCCACCAGGTGACAATATATGAACCCAAATACATCTGTGGAATGTCAATGATAATTATTAAGAATGCAACATGACAATATGTGACTCATGCTGTCTGTTAAAGAATGTTCATGGGTTGACTGGATTATTTTAGTACTTTAGAGTTAGCTTTTGCTAAAACGTTCAGTGCATTAGTGCTTTAGAATCAGGGGACCTGAATATTTGAGTTACTGTTTAAGAGCTAGTGGAACTAATTTTTAGACTAGTGCTGCCCACCACTGGTGAGCAAGTTTTTTTTTTTACCTTGCTCAGAAAAAACGAATAAGTCAAAATAAACTTTAAAGAAAACAAAACTGTTTAGTTCTGTTTTATACTAGATTTTATATAAAAACATATTTTAAACTACTTTCCATTTGAATTATAGAATTTGACTCTTTATTATAGAAAACCTGTGCAGGAACACAAAGACTGAGACAAATGCAGAATAATCAAATGTACTGCTTGATCTGCAAACCTGAATGGTTTCTCATCTTTTATTATTGTTTAATATAACTTGGAAATGAACAGAAATAATCAGGTTTACTGCATTTTTTAATCCTATTCTACGGGAAAAATTCCCAAAGGTTTTGACTTTTAATGATCTGTTTAAATGGAAAAACACTCAATGAGTCACTTCCCCTCCATCAGGAGGTGGATTTAAACTCACAGGGTCATTAGTTGTTTGTAATTTGGATCAATAAACTGTTGCCTTGGGCGATGGATGAAGGCAGACAATCATTTGACAGTTCTGAGAAAATGCAGCTCAAAAGTTAAGTTAACCCAGTTGAGTAAATGCAAAGGAACCACTTTACAAAACTTGATTAGGTAAAGTCAACACTTCATTTTTTAAAGTGCATAAATAATTCCTTTCATGATGAGTTTGGTCATATTTAAATTTGTAACGTTTAACTAGGTGTTAAATTTGAATGTGTAAAAGTATCATTTTTATGTTTTGGATGTTACAAAATACAAGTAAATGTTACAATTTAAAAAAGATACAGTGTAAAATTACAAAGGAAAAATTACTTAAGTACTGTAATGAAGTAAATGTATTCACCTCTGATTTCCATGTCATTCATGTAAGTAAACATTAACCTAAAATGAGCAGTGATAAGTGTGAGAAGGCTGTGACACTATTACTAAGTGTGCATTTAGTTTAATCTACAACATAAAGGTCTAAGTTGGACCGTTTATCTCAGTTTTATGAAATAAGTTCATGAACATCAGCAGTAATGTAACAGGTGCATGCATGAGTGCATATGGGCTTTGGAGCACAGTGCTGCTGCAGTACAAAAATCTATGTGAAGTGTTCATACTGGTTACAGTTAGAAGAACTGGTTTCATGTAAATATTTGTACTTAGATACAATGATATTTGATAATATGAATCAAAATTAATGTTGATTTTTGAATTTCAATTAAAGAATTAAAGAACATCACCTCCACATGGACCCATCAACTCATTTAGGAGCTGTGGGTGCAGAAAGATACACTATATTGCCAAATGTATTTGAGTGTGTTCTAACAATTGTTGGATCACACTTTTTTTTGCCTTAGAGTCCCTGCCTCAAGTGGAGGAGTTGTAGTATCTGTGTGTGTTGTTCAGGAGTGATAATAGGATGGAGCTGAAAATGGTTTAATGGAATGGGGCCTTGTCCTTAGTAAAGAGGGCGTTGCTTTTATGGTTGTGGTAAGGAAATAATTGAGTCGAAAGGCAAAGGTCTATACAACCAGTGTTTTCATTTAAAATGTGTCAACACCAACAATGAGTGTTCTTCTTAAGGATACTATGGAGGACCGTAACTGTCAGAATGAGAAATAAAAACAAAAATAAATATAATCAGAAATAAAAGCAGAAATATATAGTTTTTCCTTTTCCTCACA
>JAUBOC010007359.1:0-22876 GCA_032275365.1 Anablepsoides cearensis | reverse complement strand
GCTGTGGCACAAAATGACAATCAGTTTGGTAACAGCTGGAAATCACCAACCAGCCAAGCAGGGTGAGCCGAGACTCCAACTTCATTTAATTAAACTCCCAACTCCTTCTAAAGCATTACTCATCATTATAGATTTACAGGATACTTTAATTTTAGAAAAATACACACTTTCCCAAATCTAAAACATACACATGCTTTTACAGATATTTACTGTAATTTGTTACAACCCCCCACCACCTACCCTGCAAAAATGATAAATGTAAAACTGTTTTTCCAGATGTGGAGCCACAGATGTAGAAAATAATGGACTGAGTGATTGTCGCTTTCTAGAAGAATACAGTGGACTCTGCAGCATCATCACCAACACCAGCGGTCCATTCAGTTCCTGTCACCTGCACTCTGACCCACATCTCTTTTACACTTCCTGTGTCTACGATCTCTGCCTCTACTCTCCAGCCAATGGCATGCTGTGTTCTGCTGTCTCAGCTTATGAGAAAACCTGCTCTGTGTTGGGGCTACACATCCCCAAATGGCGCTCTGTTGTACAATGTGGTATGTGTTCAGTGATTATTTTTGCATTACAAATTTTTTTTTCTTTCCTATAAAGGTTTTAGATTTTTCTATTTTATCTTTTATTTCTTGATGCGTTTCTTTAGAAGAGGCAGACCCCTGTGAAGAGCTGAACTGTACAGAACATGAGTGGTGCGGTCAGAAAGATGGTGTTTACGGCTGCTTTTGTGATGAACAACATCAGAGGGCTGTTAATGAAAGCTATGGTGAGGTCAACACTTCTTAAATAGTGATTTGTTTTTGGGCTGTTCCATAATGAAAACCATTCTAAAGCGGATGCTTTTGGAGCACAATGGCATTGTTATTTATGTCTACAATATTTAATATAAAACCATTTTTATCTGTTGATGAACAGACTTGACCATCACTTGTGACAACAGTTCAGCGACTGTTTCTGTGCCTCGCTGCCAGCTCTTTGAAGCAGGTATCCAACCCATTGTTCTCCATCTCAGAGATGAGTCCTGCAGTGGGACTATCCAGGATGGACAACTTGTATTCCACTTTGACAACAACAACGACTTGTGTGGAACAGTTCTTAGGGTAAAAATCATAGATGAGATGTTTTTTGTCAGACCTTATTATAATTCTAGAGTTAACTTGTGCCATTTTATCATATCCTTGTTTAGAGCAATGGAACACACTTTATGTACGAGAACACCATTCAAGATCAAGCTGATAGCTACAGAAATACAAACCATGGTCAACAGAACATTAGTCTGCATTTCTGTTGTGTCTACCCTCTGACTCAGGCTGCATCAATGGCTGTGAATATTAAGCCTGTGGAGAGGTGATGATATTTGCTTTGCTTGCTCTGTTCCTTTACCTCAATGTTAATATCTATGCTTATTTAATGTTTTTCCCATAACTTATATTTGGTAAATCTAAAAAGCCGAAAATTTGAACTCATTAGAAGAGATGGCAACAGAAAGCTGTGTTTGCCAAAACACTTCAAGCACAACTGACCCAGTCAAAAATAAATGACCTGTTCACCATTTTACATTTTTGCAAGTAAAGATCACACTAAATGTCTTCTTTTTCCCACAGCCATTTGAGGAAAAAGATTTCAGTTGGAAGTGGGTCATATGATGTCAGAATAATTGCCTACCAGGATGCAGACTTTCGTTTCCCTCTCACATCTAACCCTAACAATACCGTAGACATGGTAACAGATGAGAGGTTTTATGTGGAGGTGCGAATAGACAGGGTGGATCAACACCAATTTGCCACAGTTCTGGACTCCTGCTGGGCCACACCGGTCAATGACCCAAACAACAATGTCTACAGAGATCTCATCATTTCAGGGTAAATTACCTTTTTCCCTCTTTAGTTGCATTACTCATTCTTCTGTCACTCTTTCTGCGACTCGTGATGCCTTGAGCAAAATTATGAGATGCCTTTCTTTTTTAATGGTACCCAACCTACTCTCTGTAGACCCAAACATGAGGGACTGTGTCTGCTGCTCTCCATATGGGATAGTTTAATAGTTTATCTGCCCTTTCAACTAATCATGCTAGAACATACCTGGTAGTTACAAATAAACAAGAAATATGTGCCAACAATGCAACGCTATCTCCCAAAAATCAGGACTTACCATTGCATATCTATGAAATGATGACTAACCAATATCCTCAAGGATTGCTGCATGTTGTCAAACATAAAAAACACTCACTTCTTTCTTCTATGAAACTATACAAGGAGCCGAACGTCTTGTAGAAACTTATGTAGCGCAGCCCTGGTTGGCACATTGTTCTAAAGAAATGAATCACAGCAGTTTTATGAGCAAAGTTGTTCATATTTTAAAACATCAGAGCAAAATATTATAAAGAAATAATTAAAATACCTTTAAAATGTTTGACAATTAGCCAGACAAGTTGCTTAATTGCTTCTTCTTGTATTTTTACCTGATGTCTCACTCATAGTCACTCCTGCAGGAGTGCTGTAAGAGAGAAGGTAGACCTCACTTTACATTGTTACTTACAGTCTGCCTGCTGATATTCTAACTCTCACCTTATTCTTGCCTTACAGGTGTCCCAATCCAGCTGATAGAACCATAGAGATGATTCAGAACGGTATCTCCACTGTGGCACGTTTCTCCTTTAGGATGTTCACCTTCACTGACTCTGACAATATCTACCTGCACTGCAATGTCCACTTGTGTATCTTAAGAAACAACCTATGCACAACTGTGAGAACTATCATGTGTTTTTTGTAATAACATTATATATAATTAAGAAGTGCACAATTATAAGCATTTATTATTATATTGCAGCACTGCTACCCGGGCTACAACCGTTTTCAGAGGGACATATCGTACCATGACTCTGCAGCTCTGTCAGTTGGACCACTGGTCCTGACTTCAGGGATTGCTGGTAAAGCTCTTTCATTACTTTGTGGTGTTCTAGACAAAGTACAAATTGACTGATATATTTTTCTTATTGTTTTGCAGGTGTATCGATCCAGAGTACCGGTGCTTCAGGCATGATAAAATCCCTCAACACCCTGATTGTCAGTTTGTTGATCTCCAAAATTCTGGTCTAATGAGATAAAAGAAAATCTTTTTTTTAATGACTCCGTACATAATCAAGACTATATTTCCATTTGTAAGGGCTTAATTTTGGGATACATATTTAGCTAAATTAAAGAAATAACATTAGTTTTCAACAACTGGGGGCACCATTGTGCAACACACAGTATAGTATGTGTTTTGTATTATTTTGCTTTAGCCTTTTCTTGATTCTGCTGTGGAGATTTCAGTTATACTTTATATTCCTAAAAAGAGGTTGGGGGATACAATTTGTTTTGTACAACATGAGGAAACCTACTTGATGAGCTTCAGCAAAATTACTGTTGAAAGAAAAAAAAAACACTTTTCAGTGTTACAATGTTAAAATTGAAAAAAGTAATAAAGTTATCATTGCTTCCAAAAGTAAAGTTCTTTTTTTACCTGTTGTACATAGAATAAATTCATATAATGATTTATTACTGTATCAATATAAAATCCAGGTGAATCAAATGAAACCAGAGGTTTTATGAATAAGAACATATTTTATAGCTTAAAGAGCAGACTGAAACATCAGTTTTATGTAAAGTATGGTTATGGTGAGAGGGGATGGATATAAACTCCATGTGAGCGGAGGCCTCCTAAGTGGGCCTATTGCTCTCTCCTTTATGTAAAGTAAAAATGCCACAGGTCCAAAAAGGTGTAATTTTTTTCAGGCACTGATGCATTGTCAGCCTGTTTTGTTCTTGCCATTAAGCTGGTTCTTCAGAACCTGTCTTACTCTCTGTAAGTACTTGGTTGTGACTTTCAGGCCTGACTGATTTCTCTCTGTGTACCAGCCTCCTCCTCCATGGTGACAATGGTCCTTATTCATTGTAGAATTGACCTTATAGTGTAGCATTACATAGTCTCTCTGCTGTTATGTTGTAAAAACAGACAGTGAATGAATAATGCGACTAGTTTTTATTATAACACAAAGGGAAACTAATTGCATGTGTTAATTGTTTACTTCCTGGTTTGTAAATCTGGGTCATTTAATGAGGGCATGTTGTTGTTCCAACTGTTTCGTATTATTTTAATTTATTTTAAAATTTTGCTTTATGGCATCAAAACAGAAATGTCAAGTTTGAGCCATTAAAACATAAACACATAGAAAACTCCATCACTGCAAACAGACTAATCAGAACTCAATGTAAAAAAGATGACAATTGTTTTTGTTATTTAATTAATGAGATGATCCTGTTGATTTGTTACACCATTCTGACTTGCTCTAATGTGATTATGAAAGTTTCAACTAACCCTGCAATAGTTGACTTTAATTTGAGTCCCCAAAAACAGTTTTTTGAGGTTATATAACCTCAGCCATTTTGCCATGAAGTTCTTGTCATTTATTTTTACATAATGTCTCTAATGATCTAACTTATAATGGTTATGTTTTTACCAAGCCAGAGGAGTAAAATAAGTCTAAATGGATCACATAATCACATTGTTTCCTAATGTGTTTTAATTGCAAGGCTGCTGTTTCTGTTGAGCTGCATTTTTTAACTTCCATTCATTCTTTTTTCATTAAGATAACCACAGTGTCCCTAAGGTTCATTTAGATGGTTTCATATTAAATGTATCTGTTTAAGTTTAAATACACCAGAAATTAAGTACAATTAAGTCCAATCTTTGCCAGCATTTACTCAGCACTCTACAAAGCTAACATGTAAAAATCAGTGCTTTCAATCACATTTATACACTGATGGGACACACAGAAAAAAAGCAGAAAAGAACCTCATGCAGAACATTTAAAGCAGCTAAAGGTCATGAAAGGATAAAATGATGACTAAGTTAAGGAACTGATGGAACTGAGGAAATAAATTAGTCTTTTATCTTCCTAGCAGACACTGGAAGGTTTTAAATCAAATAAAACATGTTGTTAGAACTTGTCATCATTATATCCACTTTGACTAAAACCCCAGATCCAGCTAAAGTAAAGCAGTCCCATCACATGATGCTGCCACCACTGTGTTTCACTGTAGGTTTGATAGTTTTATGGTGATCCACACTCCTGTTCCTGCACCAATTTTAACTTGATAATTAATGGATTAAATGACTCAGTACTTACTCAGGACTAGATTTAGATTTTAAGTTTTTTTTATTCATTTTTAAGTGAAATGAATAAATCAAATTCATTTTCAGCACTTGAGGGCACTATTGTATAATATGCCTTTTTTATTTTTTATTTTTTGTATTGTGCTTTATCTTCTGGAGGGAATCCAATTAAATTATGTCTTCTTTCTACGATGTAATTTTGACCATTATGAGGAAACTGTGCTTTAGCAAAATTACAGCTGAAATTAAATAAAGTGCTTAAAATTTGATATAATGAACATAAATTAAATAAAATGATCATTTCCGTAAACCATTTTTTAACCTGTTGTAAATTTCAGAATATATTTTAAACAATGAATTACTTGTGTATCAATATATAACTAAAGTAAACAAAGTGAATCAAATTAAAACAAAAAAGTTGTAAGAACATATTTCATAATTTAATCAAAGTGTAAACTGAAACACCAATTTAATTTAAAGAAAAGCAAAAAGCTACAAGTTCAAAAAGGTGTTGCTATAAATAGTTTGTCTTTATAACACTAGGGGGCAGTGTAAAATCAAATACACAGTCATTTCAAACTTATTGGTGAAGATTTTCAGTTATACTGGACGAACTTGATGACACCAAGTGGTCACAGTAACAGAAGACAACTGGAAAGATTTTCTTGGTTCTTGAAAATGTTTCTCATTCTGTCATCCTAAAGTCTTTTTTAATCCTGATTATTTCCTCACCTGTCCTGCCTGTGAGATGTTTTTACTTGTGAGTTGTAACCTGGAAAAAACACCATTTGATGTGCTGCTGTTTTAAAATGAAATGGTTGTAAATGTGCATGGAAGATAAACCAAGGATGCACTGCAACAAATTAAACTTGATTCCATTACCCCAGTTTAAAGTAGGTTTTGACCACTAATTTTAAAAGATAGATTTCTAAGTTCATTATTAGGGGCTTTCTTTATGATAAAAAATAAGATGTTTTTTTATTTTTTATTTTTACCTGTATGGTGGCTCTAAAGCTCAATAGTCCTCTGCCTCTCTTCTTTCTCCTAGTAGTCTCAGGCTGCTGGACTTGGAGTGAAACTCTGCATTAATTTGAGAGGTTTAATGTAATTTCAGTGGCTTCTATCATTTCTGTTGGCCAGGCAGCCAGACTATTAGACCAGCTGCTGTGTTGATGAAGAGTCAGCCATCTCAGTTCTTCCCACTTAGCTATTCTTCTTTCTTCAGGACCTCTTATAGATACTTGGCTGTGGCTGAATTTTAGGCCTGGCTGATTTCTCTATGTGTTCTAGCCACCTTATCCATGGTGACAATGCTCATTATTTGTTGTAGAATTGACCTTATAATATAGCATAACATAGTCTCACTGTTGTTGTAGTGTAAACAGAAAGTGAATGAACTATTGGACTAGTTTTATTATCATAACAAAAAACCAAACTAGGTTAATGAAGGTTGCACCAGCCTGCTAATTTGACACTTCCTGGTTTGGAAATCTGGGTCATTTCATAAGGGCATGTTGTTGTTCCAAGTGTTTAGTATTATTTTATTTTGCTTTATGTTTTGCTGTTTTTTTTAATGTCTCAAACAAACAAACCACAAAATTGGGTCATCATTTCCCACCACTCTAATGACATCAAAATACAAATCAGAGATCCTCGGAACATTGGAAAAACAGGCTTTAATTTTGAAAAAAAAAAAAGAGAAGAAGTTTGTCAAATAACTGAATCTGAAGGTATATATTTATACACTAAGATTTGGTTATTAACCCAGATAGCAAACTATGAGTGAATCAATGAAATATTGTTGAAATATGGTTCGGCATCAATATTCATTTAAATTATAAAAAAATTGGTCGGTGACTTACATGTTGAAACAATGTTAGGTTTTAAACCATAAATTATTCTATATCAATGTTTATTCAACCGCTTCTCCTCCTTGCTCTTATCTAGAGGGGAGAGGAGGAGGAGAAGGAAGGTTGCTACAAACACCATACGTTGACTCAACATTGATTAGACGTTGGCATTGAAATCATTATAAATCGACCATGAAACAACATGATTCAATAACATCTTTACAACATTGGTTAGTTAGAATTGGCTGACTTAACCAAAAAGTAACTTTTTTGACCATGCATCAACATTGAAAGTAAACACAACCCTGAGTAAAACACATTTTTCAAAGAATAGAAGGTACAAATAAAAAAATATTACTAAAATAATCCTATTTCCATATCATAGTAAAAATAGCCATTAGGAATATTGAAGTAGGAACAATGTCCAATGCGGCATCATCTTAAACTGTCACCCAGTTTGAAATACAATATTTTATTTATTATATTTTGTATTGTCTTTTGTAACAATTACAGTTTCTCACTTTATTTTAGATTATATAACATCAGCCTTTTTACCATTTCATTTTGTGCCATGCAGTTCTTGTAGCTTTTTTTTTTTACATAATATATGTTATTCTTTATTTAAGCAACTATTTGAAACCATAAAATCACATAAAAAAAACTAATTGGTAAATTGTGTAAAGAGTAATGATCTAATTGACATGGATTACGTGTTCCTAAGTGAAAGGAGTAGATGAGTGAAGTCTAAATTATTCACCTCACCTTACTTAATTTATTTTTCATTGCCAAGATATGTTTGTGCTGAGCTGCATTTTTTAGATTCCTTTCTTACTGGTTTCATTAAGAAAGCCACAGCGTCCTTAACAAAGTTCAGTTAGGATGTTTGAAATCATCCCAAAAAAACAATGAAGGTCAGATAATTAAGGCTATGTGACAGAATTTTTTTAAGTAAATGTATCTGTTTCAGTTTAAATACCCCACAAATCAAGAATAATAATAATAATCCAAAGGGAGTGCAAACATTTATTTAAACAAAGAGTTGTCAATCAAAAATTTCTGACTCATTTGTTCTTTAGTGTTTTGAAAAATTAATTTGTTTACTGCAATGTGTGACACAAAGTGCTTCACAGTAGATAAAAAATATGAAGAAAAAGTAACAAGCTGACAAGAGCAGGATCATTTAAAACAGCAAAATTTCATTAAGGGTTAAATAATGACAACTGCAAGACAAGGAACTGAGGAATTAAGAAAACACTATTTATTATTCTTTATATTTATCTTTCTAGCAGAAACATGATGGTTTTAGGTCACAATAAACAGGTTTTTAGAGTTTTTTATCTTTATATCCACTCGACCTAAACATCCAGCTGAAGAAAATTTGTCCCAGAGCATGATGCTGTATCCACAGTGTTTCACTGTGGATACAACATTCTTATGATCCAGGGTCCTATTCCTGCATCAAACACATCTTCTGTACATGTTGCTTAAAATTAAACATTTTTTACACTTACTTTAATGCTTTATTTTAGTTTGATATTTAAATTTTGTAAAATATTTTGTTTATACTTTTCTTTTTAACTTAATTTTCTTTTTTAATTTGATATTTTAATTTATTTTATAGTTGGCACTGTGTTTTACTTGTAACTTGCAAATTTAGAATATTTTTTAATTCTAGGTATTTAACTCTACAGTGTGAATGTTAATCCAGAGTTTGTGTGTGCAGACTTTAGTGCAAAGCATTTCCCTGCAAGTTATACTGTGTATGTCACCAATAAATATGATTTGATGTGATTTGATTTGATTTGAATTGAAAATGTCAACGTCTGGTTCATCAACCCAAATGATAGACTCCTCACACTTTAGAGAGACTTGATTGGTCAGGATGATTTTTTTGTTTTGTTTTTGTTAGCTTGAAAAGGCTTTCTTCTCCCAATTTCCAATGAGAATGTGAGAGATTGTTGCCACATGGAATAAACAACACAACCAACACTTGTCTGAAACTCCTGCAGCTCCTTCAGTGTGGTTTTTGGCAGCCTTCTGGACCAGTTTTTGTCTTTTCTTTTTATCAATTTTAGAGGAACATTTAGTTCTCAGAAATGTCAGTACTTAAATAATGTCACTGGGATTTGTTTTATTTGTAATGCTGGGAAATTTTTTGTGTTACCATCTCTTGACTAATACCTTCTGATATCTTTTTGGTACTTTTATGAACTCAGTGAACCCTATATTTTACTGTAAGATGCAACAGAGTAAATGACAGAAAACATTGCCAGAACAGATGAACTTTGTTTTCATTTTTGATGAAAGTCACCCTGGATCAAATTGATCCATGGCCTCAATCTTGAAACTGGGTCATTGTTACTTGGTTTTAATTAATGACAGGTGTGTTTCCAATAAGAACAAAGGTGTGTTGTATTCAAATTATAAAGTGGTTCAACAAGTTCATAGATGAAGGGTGTGTGCTCTTATGCAATAAGCGTCTTTAATCTTTTTTATATTTCTTCTGCACAATTGATTTCCTTTTTTCATCGGAGTTGTACAAGATGTAGGTGTAGATTCTCAGTCATGGTAAATCCAAAAAAGGTAAAAACAAACAAACAAAAATCAAAACAAATGGACTTCTATTCAGTGGCTGAAGACATCTTATCCCATTTGATTGTGCAGGATATGCGTCAGCATGTGAAAATATTTGGTTCAGCGTGTTCATACGACACAAATTAGTTCAGCGTATAAAAAACAAGTACAGAATGTGTTCATTAATTAAACCTTCTCACCCCGGACACAGCCTGTTTAACCACTACAGTCTATCCAGACTGGAACTTCTGGCAATTATACTAATGAACAAGAGTTAAATGACTCTGGCATAACAAAGCCATTCTATGCACCTACTTTGCACTTATCTACATATTGAATATTTTTATTTTTAATTGTATTTATACATCTTGTTTTGGTTATATTTGCACCATTACATCAGATAATTTTTCTTGTCTGTGAGCTTGTTTTCTGGCAATGGCACTGAAGTGATTCTGATTCTGAAAGTGAACAAAAACATCCTGCTAGATTTTCAAATCCAAAGCTCTTTCAGGTTTTAAGCATAAAACCAAAGCTGCATATGACGTTTGTGCAAGTAGTGACACACCTGACAAACTGAGTGATTGTGCAAGCAGAAGAGTGAAAGAGACCACCTGGACTTATAAGACCACTCTGAAGGAGTTACAAGCTTCGGCAGGTGAGATGGGAGAGACTCTTATTAGATTTATACACGCCCCAAAGTTCTTTCATCTCCTGATGATGTTTTTCTTGGAACAACTTGGCATGTTGTCCTTGGACATTTTTTGTATCTTTCCCCTTTTATTTTTCAATGATGATTTCTCCATTTTGATGTTTGTGAACAAATACATTTTATATTGATCATGATTCAATTATAACAGCACTAGAAGCATAAAACATCCAAGGGAGGGAATACTAGTTAGCTGTAGTGTAGATGTAGTTGATTCCAGCTCAGTTAGGGACAACATTATCTGTTCTTCTTTCCTGCCACATGTCAACTGAGAAACTGTAACATTACACAGAATTTTTTTGGGATAATGGATCAAGATTCAAGTTTTAAATAGATGAGCAAATAGTGGGCTAAAAGTGAGTGTGCTGTGTTGTAGTGCTGCAACCAATGACTATTTTATTAGTCGACTATTCTGCGATTATTTGTCCAATTAGTCGATTAGTCAACAATTATTTTTGTCACGGCGTCCATTTAAGCTTCCTTTTGGCGCACCACCTGTTCCAGCTCCAGTGCACGTCACATCTCACCTGCTCATCATGTCACCCTGTCATCCAGTGTCTATACTTTTCCATAACCTGAAACTTAAAAGCTTACTCAGATGTATTTCAACATTATTTTAAACATTAAAAAGATGAAAATTATATCAAACTTGTTAAACTGCAAGTAGTCTTTTAAACAAACAGCTAATGTACAAATAACTCAAAATATCAGCCTTAGGGGATGTTAACCTGCCCTGCTGCAGGTCCTAATAAACTAAAAAATAAACTTTGGTTAAAGTGATATTGAGATGCTTAAATATTTATCCTGATTCACTGAATTCTTTATGACCTTGACTAAAATAAGTGTTTTATTAGTTAAATTTTTATTTGTTTTATTAACTTTTGTGTTACACAGTATCTTGAGTTTTAATGTGATACTTAAAGGTTCATTCAATTCGTTAAGGTAGCGTTCAGTTTCTAGGCACCGCAAAACTGGAATAAACTTTCAGAAAACTTCAAAACAGCTGAAGCACTGAGTTCCTCGCTAAAAAGATCCTATAGAGTTACCTATGACTAGTAGTAAGTGGAACATTGATCAACATATTTGATGTGTATTTGCTTGATGACTTTAATGATGGCATATGACAAAATGTAAGGTTTATTGCTTTTCTCATAAATGATAAAGCAGATGTAAAGCACTTTGAACTGCCTTCTTGCTGAAATGTGTCATACAAATAAACTTGACTTGACGTTGAGCTAAAAAAAATAAATAAAATGATTTACCAACCAAATCATGTGTTACAGCAGATCTCCAGCTAGCCACATGTAGTTGCACAAACATGAACTCAGAGATGAGTGTTTGACTGACAGGTGCAGATAGATGTGTGCTCTCATTTTCACTCCCTTAAAGAGCTCAAAGAAAACAATGCAGGCTGCATTTGGAGAAAGATTCAGAAAAAAAACCTTTACGGTTCTGGATGACAAAAAAAAAAACAGGTCAAAACAAAACAAAAAATCCAAACTGCTATTTATCTTATGTGCTGGACTCAATCCTTGCTGTGCCGCACCATTAACAAATCAGCTTTGCACCTTTAAGTGCAATACAAGCACAATGCAATGATTAATCAATCCCCTAAAAGTTTTTTTTTAAGTTACATTGCCTTCATAATACAGTCACATACGAATATGTGACTTAGATTATATCAAGCTAATGACAAGTAAAGCAAAAGCACCTAAAGAAAGCTGCTGGAATTTTCACATTTTGACACGGATATGTAAAGCCAGCAAAAATGTTGTTGGAAGATATAAATGATTAGGATAGTTACTTTTATCAAACAATGTTGTTTTTTTACACCATTTTAGGTGACTTAGGGTGCTGGTCAAATTGTACTCCTACTTCATGCCAAACAATTTGCACTTTGTACCCAAGCATTACTGACTTCTCTTCAGCAGCTGATGTTTTGTATCAAAGTTATCTGTGAACTTACCAGATGCTTTTATCATACGTCCATAAAAAACTGTGTGTACTGCAGTATCAAGATGCACTTTATTTAAAAAAATGTGTATTATTAAAAAGCATAAAAGTCATTTTTTCAGTGCAAATGACTTCTAAATGTAGCTTGATGAAACTGGATCATATACTTGTGTCTGGCCCATTGAAGCAGTTGCACAATCTAATTTACTTCATATTAAACTGCAACATTATTTTAAGAGCATAATTCAAACAGATCTGCAAAATGATTGTTCTTTCTGTCTTCAGTTTCAAAAAACTTTAGCAGCTGCAGCTTCAATTTCCCAGGCCTTGTCAATGACAATTGTAAAAACAAAAACAAAAAGGTGGCTAACAATCTGCTAATCTTCATTTCAAAAGGTTGACCCAGAAGATTAAATAATATAATAGGTCGGTATGGGTCAACCCATTACTTAATAGACATCTGCTCTCGGCAACCCCAATCAGAGCTGAAGGACTACATATTTCTCTTCATGACTAATGACTCTTCAGTTCCCTCCTAAAACTTTTGAAGTTGTCGGTGCGTGCTCATGAAGCAGTAACGCTTGAAGATGAGGCCAAATATTTCGGCTTAAAAATGAAGACTGAGCAGTTGGGAGGAGAAGAGTGGCATTGCTTTGTTGCACAACACACCCTATATTTGTCACATTGTAAGAAATAGTTATTTTCAGTGTTAATTTTACATCAGCATTTTTCAGCCTTTGCCATTTTTATGCAAAAAAAAAAAAAGTTTCTAATGAAGATGTAGTTTTATTAGTATAAATGCAGTTCTTCTAAAATCATTTTCAATATTCAGGTGAAGCTTTTTCTTAGTAAATTGAGGTCAGTGAGGTGTGGCTGTCAAAGCTGTCATGATGAAGGAGGTGCAAATTTAATGAACTGGATGACGGTAAAAATTTGGCTAAGTAACACCTGTCAACTCATCCCCTCTTTATTCTCAGTGCAGCTGTTGTTACCAAACACTTGGTGCAGAAAGACTGGATGAAAGGAACAATAGGAGCTTGGGACAATGGAAACTAAACTCCTGTTGTCCGTGTTGCTTTTATTGATAAGTGAGTATTTCACTAATCTTAACAAAGTTGAAATAACTTTTTGCAAATTCACAAACTAATATTCTGTGTTTGTTTTTATAGGTGGAGTGAGTTCTCAAAATTTAGGTGAGTTGAAATGAATTTTCTTTTTTAATTTCTTTATTCTTCTGTTGATTTCTGTAGTTTAGAACACTTGCTTCAGTTGTATCAGTATTGCAAAAATGTCCATCTACCAAGAGTAAAATTTACAATGTTTTTGTGTGTTTATTTGATGTTTGTTACCCATTTAGGAACTTTTCTAGTATATTAACCTATGCTGCCAGGACTAGTAGTCCACAATCCTAACATTAGTTTTGGGTTAGGTGTCTACAATTCTCATTAAAATCAAAATTTACATGAAAAGACAACATTTAATTTCTGCTTTGCACATCAGATTTAAAAATGAAATAAAAAAATCAACCAAAGTTATAGCCAATTTAAACTCAAAGTAAAATAAAATAAAAGTAAAATTTAAATGCAAAGATGTTTCTTGATTTTTAGGACCTCTCTACGAGATAGTTGGAAATGCAAGCTCTCATTCAGATGATGGAAGCTCCCCAGAAATCCCTCTGCTGCAACCCTTTGTTTACTTTGGAGAGTCTTACACTCAGATATATGTAAGCTTACTTCATGTTTCTTTTTGAGTCATTATGAATTTATAGCAATTTTTAACATCGATCAATCGATACATAAAAAAAACTTAAGAATAACATCTGTTTTCCTGTTTGCTTCTTTCCCAGGTGAACCACAACGGACACCTGACCTTTACTGCTCCATGGTCTAGTTATATTCCTCAACAATTTCCAATAAATGGAACAAGAGACATCATCGCTGCGTTCTGGACAGATATAAACAATGTAGCTCATGGTGACATCTACTATGCTCAATTTGACAGTGGCCCGTTTCTCCAACAAGTGACACAAGACATCAATACATACTTCCCTGAATTTGACTTTAATGCCAAATGGATCTTTTTAGCCACATGGTTTGAGGTTGCCTATTTCGCAAATCCTGAAGCAGTGAGTGGTTTTGTCATATCTGTTGAGTTAATCTATATGTGTTTTTGATCAGATGATATCAATTCCATATTTTAATCAAAATTTTATTCCTGATAAAATAAAAAAAAATGTTTTCAATTCCCCAGCGAACCACATTTCAGGCAGTCCTGACTACTGATGGTAAATACTCCTTTGTGCTGCTAAATTATGGGAACCTGACGCCTTCATCAAGAGCCATACAGGTCAGAGCAAACTTAAATGAACTAATGCTAATGTTCATGATATGAATGTTTGATCTTTATTTTATTTTTTTATCCATGGGATGTATCATTTTTAGGCTGGATATGACACAATCAATTCCACTCACTACTTCACCCTCCCTGGATCCTTCACTAATAATGCAGCTGGCAACAACTCAGTTTTCAGCAATGACAGTAACGTAAATGTAGCCGGTCGCTGGGCATTCCGTGTTGATGGCGTATCAACAGGTAAGAGCAGAACCCTTGGACCTTAAAATATTTCTTTATAATAATAAACTATTGAACTATACATATAAACACCAGTCTATGAACTTTGGGGAATTTTTATTTTTCTGCAAATAAATGTTTAAATCTGAAATCTGAATTATTCTCCTATGTGTGCCTTGGCTGCAAAGTAACAGCATGCTTTATTACAAGAACCAAAGCTCCATTTATGTTCTACTGTAAAAAGTAAAGACGTTATTATTGACTTTACTGTACACTTAACTCTTTTAGTTTATTAAGGGTATGAGAAGTTTGAGTTTATAAAGTGGTTTCTCACTAACTGCAGTTTAACTTTTATTTATCCAGAATTCTCCATAAAGTGTTTAAATGACAGTTTGTGATGCAAACCAATTTAAAAAATGTCCAACTAGTTTAACTACAACAACTGTTTTTAAGTGCATAGAGTACACAAAGTATGTATAAGTATGCCTTGAAACAAGCAACAACATGCAATGTGTTGCAGTGACTGTACCACACCACATTTTAGTTAGTTTAGTTAAAAAAGTTCATTCCACTAAGGAAAAACTCTAAACTTGGATTTAGCTCTCAGATAAAAGCTCGGCATCAGCTTTAGCTACAAAGTCACCTGATTTTAGCTTTGTATTTGTACAATCGATAGACAATATAATTATAGCCATTTTTGTTTTTTACTAAGATCGTATTGCTGTTGTAATCATCACATTAACTCCAAAAGTGAATCAATTGTAGATATCAACACAGCTATTTTGCTAATGGTACAGAAAAATACACAAACTGAGGAAGACGATAATCACTCCGCCTTTGACAGCAGGTGGTAATAATAGCATGCTGTGATAATCTAAAAATATAATCCTAGACAAGTGATGTTTCTTGTTTTTGTAGAACCTCTCTATGAAGTTGTTGGAAATACAACCTCTCATTCAGATGATGGAAGCTCCCCTGAGATTCTGCTCCTAAACCCCTTTGTTTATTTTGGACGTCCTTACACTCAGATTTATGTATGTTTTGTGTTTGTCTTTAAATTAATTTCATTGTTAAAAGTATTTAAATAAAAAAGATTAAAATCAATTTAAGAAAATAATAACTTTTGATTGTTTTGTCCCAGGTAAACAATAATGGACACCTGACTTTTAACTCACTGTGGTCTAGTTATATTCCTCAACACTTTCCAATGAATGGAACCAGAGACATCATTGCTGCGCTCTGGACAGACTTAAATAATCAACTCAACGGTGACATCTATTATGCTCAGTTCACCAGTGGCCATTTATTACAACAAGTTACACAGGACATCAATAAATACTTCCCAGAACTTGACTTTAAAGCCAAATGGCTCTTTATAGCAACATGGTACGGTGTTGCCTATTTCTCAGAACCTGGATCAGTAAGTGATTTTTTTTTCTACTGACATAGAAGCAATGTTGTCACATCAAACAATACAGCTTTTACCTTTATCATTTTACATATGATGTGTTCACAAAGATTTTTTTTTTGTGCCAGCGAACAACATTTCAGGCAGTCTTGACCTCGGATGGCAAATTCTCATTTGTGATGCTGAATTATGGGTATCTAGATTCTACATTAAATAATGTACAGGTCAGAGGCATTTAAATTATAGCTGGTCATCTTAAAATAAGCTTTAATTGCCATTTTTATGAGAGTATACAACAATGTATGTGATAAAATACATTTTAACTGTATGACATAATTTTTAGGCTGGATATGACACAATTAATTCCACTGAATACTTCAGCCTCCCTGGATCATTCTCAAGTAATGCAACTGGCAACAACTCAGTTTTCAGCCACGGCAGTAACGTCAACGAACCTGGTCGGTGGGTTTTCCGTGTTGATCAGGGGCCAGCAGGTAAGACAAGAGTCGTTGAGTGAAAAATACCTTTTTCATATCAGTGTACACGTAGGAACACCAATATGAAATTGTTAAAATTACAACTAAAGATCAGTTTGTTTCACTGTAAAACAGTGAAGCCAATAAAAGAAGCTCCTCAATTTAGACTGAACTGAACTTTTTGGTCTCTGGATCAAAACCAGAGTACCCAAAGAAAACCAAATGCATCCATTGAGAGAATATGCAACCGTTCCACATAAAGGGTCCCACCTGAGTTTTGAACCATTTTTTTTCCTTTAAGGAAGCAATGCTAACCACCTGCCACACCATGCAGCCACTTCCAGTTTACACTGTGATCAGCTCATTTAGCTGTACTTGATCCACACGATTGGACTCAAATAAACGCTGTTGTGTAACTTTAGGTGTTTTGACACAATGGCCTGCTGATGGTGCTTAAACCTTTTAAATTATCTATATACAGTAGCCAAAGGTGAAGCAAAGATTTTTGTATAGTGTCAAATTTGACTGCAGGTTTTTAAAATACTCTTAGGTTGTGTTATATACTGTAAATAGCAGTTTATAACATGTAAGTAAACAGCAACCAAGCAACCTAAATTTTGTTTCTAATAATTTTTTTGTTAATTGAAATTTACAGGACCTCTGTATCCAATTTCTGGAAACACAACTGAACGATCTCTTAATGGAAGTTCTCAAATTGTCCTTCAACGACCTTTTGTGTATTTTGGAACATCCTACAGTCAGACTTTTGTACGTAAAAATACTTCCTATTTTACACTAGTAAATACCTATTGTGCCAAATCTCATTTTGTTTTTCGTCTTTTATTTTTAGGTGAACAATAATGGACTCTTGACTTTTACTGGTCCATGGTTGTCATCTTCTCCTCAAACAATTCCATTGCATGGAACTATGGATTTTATTGCACCATTCTGGACATACTTTGACAACAGAGTCAATGGTCTGGTTTACTACAACCAGTTCACAAGTGGCAGCATCCTGGAACAAGCAACACGGGACATTAATGAATACTTCCCAGAATTTGACTTTAATGCCAGCTGGGTTTTAGTGGCAACTTGGTATGAGGTGGCTTACTATCCAAACAGTGGAACAGTAAGTCATCTTGTTCTAACTGAGAAAATGTATGATGCGTGCTTTACCTAAAACTGTAAAAACAATGAGATTTTAATTCTTTCTTTCAGAAAACAACAGTCCAGGCAGTCTTGATTTCTGGAGGCCGGTACTCATTTGTCCTGATGAACTATGGGGTAATAGCCCCAAATGATCGGAATGTACAGGTAAAACAAAGCTTGTTTTTACCAAGTCCTCTTAATGATGCATTTGTTACAGAATGTTTCTCCAGCTGTTTTCTTAGCACCTTATTTTACAAAATTTTGTTGCACCTGCTCCAACTAATGTATTTTGAAATGTAGAGCAGCCATAAAAAAAATCCCAATTTTTTTCCCAAAAATATGGTACAATTTTTTAATTTCAACATTTGGCATTTTATTATTTACTATTGTAAAAAAAAAAGAAAAAGAACAAAAGGACAACAAAAACGGTTTATCAGATTTGCAATTAACTTCCTACTTTTTTATTTTAACATTTTACACAATGTCCTTTGGGGCTCTGAAAACCCAATTTAACAATACAAATAAGTAGTTGAGCAATATAAAATGTTATAATGTATTTATATTTATAATTATTATTTGCAATTTCAGGCTGGATATGACACAGTGAATTCCACTCACTATAGCAGCATCCCTGGATCCTTTTCTAATAATGCATCAGACGATTACTCCATTTTTCGCCTCAACAGTAACGTCAATGTAGCTGGTCGCTGGGCTTATCGTGTCGACCAAGAGTCACCAGGTAAGACCATGATATGTTTTTATAAAGCTACTTTTTGTTTATAAAATGTACACATAAAAACAACACTTTATGAATATACAATTAAAGCCTTGGTTCTAACTATAAAACAGTAGAGACATTAGAACTGACTTAGATATACACCAAACTGCTCTTCACTGTTATTACTACTACTTCATTTTCACCTTTTTCATCCATCCAACTACCCTCCCACCCCTCTGAGGGATATACCCTCAATAGTCCATCACAGGACCTCATAGACATAAATTCATGCTCACACTCATGCTAAAGACCAATTTAGACACAACAATTAACTTTTCAGGTTTTCAAACTGTGTAAAGAAACTACAATGTGTGGTGAAAACACTTTGACAACCCCCTTAAATCCGATCAACATGTCCACTTTTGAGGAGAAAGAATCGGATGACTTAGTAGGAAGTGAGTCCATCCTGTGGTAAAGGTTGCAAAGGTAGTTAAAAAGCTTCTTTGTGGCAGGTAGTCATGGGGCAATGAGATTCAGAAACTGCGATAGAAGTCATTATGAAGTATGAATCATGGTCATGAGTCATACTTCATAATCACATGATTCATTTCATTTTCATTCAAATGAATCATGATTCATTTGGTCATGATTCATACTTCATGACCAAACTTCATGCATGAAATTGAACATAATTGTAAACACTAGCAGCGAACAACATGATTTAGAGAGTTGAGGATCTCCTTTATTTGAAAGAAATTCAAAGTGAACCCTTCTCCATTGCACCAAATGCAGTCAGTCAGTTAATCTTGTTCAGACAGGATTTTTGGGTGTCACCCTTTGGTGGTTTTCAAGGTACCACTTGGAGGAGAACCAGACCTCCCTCGACAGATTACATGTCTTAATTTTAATGCAACATTTCTTATACTGTAGCAAACCAATAATGTTCTATACAACGCTGATTCTGAATATAAAAAAGCTATTGGCTGAAACTTGGATAATAGTAACATGTTTAAATGATGTTTTTGTTATTTTATAGCACCTCTCTATGAAATTGTTGGAACAACAATTTCTCGATTAGATGATGGAAGTTCTCCACAAATTCAACTCCTGGACTCCTTTATTTATTTTGGACTGTCTTACTCTCAGATTTATGTATGTTGACTTCATGTTTATCTTTAAGTCATTTTCATATTTTTACATAAGAAATAAACATTTAAACTGACTAATAATAGCATCTCTTTTCTTTTCTAGGTGAACAACAATGGACACATAACGTTTAAGGCGCCATGGTCTAGTTCAATACCTCAACAATTTCCAATGAATGGAACCAGAGACATCATTGCTCCGTTTTGGACAAATTTAAACAATGTTATCAACGGTGACATCTATTATGGTCAATACACCAGCGGCCATTTGCTCTACCAAATTACACAGGACATCAATGAGTACTTCCCAGATCTCCAATTTGAAGCTAAATGGATCTTTATTGCAACATGGGATGAGGTTGCATATTCCTCAAACCCTGGGACAGTAAGTGAATTTGTTTTAACTATTAAAAAATATTTGTTTTGTTGTTAGCTTCTGTATTGTATCTATAATGTTTCACTAAAAAAATAAACAACTTTTTTGTTCTTCCCCTGGCAGGCAACGTTTCAGGCAGTCTTGACTACTGATGGCAAAAACTCATTTGTGATGATGAATTATGGGTATTTAGCCCCCACATCAATGTCTGTACAGGTCAGATCCCTTATAATGTAGAATATATTAATACATGGTTTAATAGACCTCTTAAAAAAACAATGTTTGTGATAAATGTAATGCAACACTTTTATATCTCTGTGACATGTGCCTTTTAGGCTGGATATGACACAGTCAATTCCCCATTTTACTTCACCATCCCTGGATCTTTTTCTAGTAGTGCAACTGGAGGCAACTCAGTTTTAAGCCAAAACAGCAATGTCAATGTACCTGGTCGCTGGGTGTTCTGTGTAGATCATGTATCAACAGGTAAGACCAGAAACAGTAAGTCATAAAACACTTCCTTATTGTACAGTCAGTGTAATTAGTAAGAATTGGATGCACACAGAACAGCTCTTCAGTTTTATTGCTACTTCCTGCGTTCTCATGTGGTTCATCTATGTAGCCAGCCAGCCTTCCATGCACACATTCCTTTAACTGCTTGATGCTGTTCATGGTTGCCAGGTCTATTTCATCTTGATTTCCAGCTGTCACTTGCAAGTTGCCAGGTACACCCTATATACTGTAGATTGCAGGCTATCACAGGGTCATATAGAGGCAGAAACCTATGCACACTTTTCACTTAAAGCCATTTTAGACTCGCCAGTTAAATTACTCCAACGTGCATGTTTGCCAACTTCTTTCAGACCCCAGAGGGCACATTTTGACACCCTTATAACTAAATAAGTCTTTCATTGTTGATGATGTTGTTGGAGAATGTTCATGGTTGAGTGTTGCAAAAAAATAAAAAATAAATTCCACTGACATTGAGACAGCAAATACATTCTTTAGACAAAAGTCTTTTGACATATATTCAACATATCTACTTTCTTTCAGGTAGAATCTTGAAGTATCTTGCAAACGCTTTATCTTACAATGCAATTGATAGGCTTTTGTTTATGAAAGGACATAAAACCAGGTGTATGTCAATATAAGGGTGCTCTATTGATAATTGCATCTTTATTTTGCTCACCTGTGACTTCTTTGAAATATGGCATTCTTCATGGTTTTACATTTATGTTTCACAATAGCTGGGGGAGCAGGAATGTTACTGAACATTAGAGAGTTGTTGCAAATTTGGCAAAGTCAAAACACATTTAAAAATATTTTCTAATTTTGTAGTTTTTCATAAAACATGTTTTAAACACAAACATATTTTATTGTGTCATTTTATTTTATAGCAAATAATTCACATTTTGTCCAGCAATGTCACTGTATAGAGCTTACAAACGAATATAGGTCGAAACATTGATAATAATGTTATTAAATAAAGATTTATGTATTTTTTTTAAACAAGTAGTGTTTCTTGTTTTTTGTTTGTAGGACCTCTATATGAAATTTCTGGAACAATAACCTCTCACGCAGATGATGGAAGTTCCCCACAAATTCAGCTTCTACAGCCATTTCATTATTTCGAACAATCTTACTCTCAGATTTATGTAATTTTTTTTTTTCATTTTTATTTTTAAGTGAAAATGTTTTTCATTTTTAATTTAGAAAGAAACAATAGCAATGTAACTGCAATACTACATTTCCCCCCCCAGGTGAACTACAATGGACATCTGACTTTTAATGAGCCGTGGTATAGTTATGCTCCTGAAAGTATTCCATTTTTTGGAACCAGAGACATCATTGCTCTGTTCTGGACAGATTTAAACAATGCAGCTGGTGGTGACATCTACTATGATCAACACACCAGTGGCCAGTTGCTCCACCAAGTTACACGAGACATAAATGAGTACTTCCCAGGACTAGACTTTGTTGCTAAATGGGTCTTTATAGCAACATGGGATAAGGTTTTTTACTTTTCACACCCTGCACCAGTAAGTAACTTTGATTTAACTTCAGAAATATTTTTTGTTGTTTAGTCCAATAAGATGATATTTACTATATCAACAATTTTTTCCCCTGACAGGTAACATTTCAGGCAGTCTTGACTACTGATGGGCAATACTCATTTGTGATGATAAATTATGGCTATTTATCATCCACAACAGGTTCTGTGCAGGTCAGCGCCATTTAAACAAACAGAGTCAATAAAATGAAACATATCAATTGGCCTTTTTTCTTTGAGTTAGAGTACAAGTGCCACTGTTCCTTAAAAAAAAAAACAATAAAAAATGTTTTAATCTGCATGATGTGTCATTTTCAGGCTGGATATGACACAGTCAACTCCCTTCACTATTTCAACCTTCCTGGATCTCTGTCTAGTAATGCAGCTGGAGAGAACTCAGTTTTCAGCCACAACAGTAACGTCAACAGACCTGGACGTTGGGTTTTCCAGGTTGATTTTGGCTGCACATTTAATAATAGCTACCACAAGGTTAGTTGCTTTTAAGGCATTTTATGGTTAATTACTTAAATTTTTGTTTAACTTGTTTTTATTTCACTTTGTTCTGTTATACAACTTGAATAGTGGGCTGGCAGCAGGAGTTTAGAGTGTTGTCAGATAATTAAACAAGTGGCAATGGAAAAAAAACAATACTTTGTGAAAAATTGTTATGTAATTGGAAGGAAAACATGTAAGGTCATATGTTCACATATTAAACACACAACATTATATATATA
>JAUBOC010007336.1:0-10718 GCA_032275365.1 Anablepsoides cearensis | reverse complement strand
GTCATTGTACAGAGCACAATGAAATTACAGTTCAGAACACCCATTCAGAAGAAGACAAAAACATGACAAACATAGGTAGCAGAATACAGGATTCAGTTTAACATTTCAGAGAATGGAGTTGTTTTGAGGTGTATCAGTTAATCATTTACCACCTTGTACTTGCAGTGTCCCATTGTGCACTCATACATGTACCACTGGATATCCATCTAACAAGGTAAAACTATGGCTATGGGTCTTAGGGTAAGGCTAGAGTTGAGGTTCAGATAAGGAGTTGGGAACAGGGCTGGTGATTTGGCAAACATCACTTATAGATGGTATTATTAATACTCCAGAAAATGAAACCATCATCATTGGGGTGGATATCAAGGAGGGTACAAAGAGTCTAATGGCAGAGAGCTTCTTTAAGCATCCATCAAAGTATGGGTGTGTACGACCAATACTGCACAATTACAAATTGTTAAACATACAAACCAACAAGTCGGCTAGTATGGGTAAGCCCTCCTTGGTGTTTACAGTAAAAGGTTACAAATACCTAATAAACACAGATTAAATATATTGTATCACAGTTTGTGAAATTTACAACAAACTAGTGCCAAACAGTTGAGAAAAATCCAAAGAGTTCACAGCCCTGTTAGTGGTACAGAATGACTGATGGACGTCTGGACACGCCCCCTCAGGGTCAGCCCAAGGCCACGGGCTTTAGCCAACAAGGGTGGACGTACAATGACATGCCTTGAGTGTATGTGTATGTGTGTATCTTTTGGCTTAGATTGAATTGGTAAAATGGCGAGATTAACATAGGGAGATTTTTTTTATTTTCTCATCTGTTTTCCTTAATATCTTTGGAGAGAAAAATGGAAGTGAAAAGGTTGGGGGCAGATAGACCAAAGGGTATTTAAATCCAGCAAAAGGAAAAGCGGCAAAACCAAAGTATTTCTGTTACCTGGTTTCAGCGTAAGGACTGGCTAACAGCAAGCTAACAAACCTCTTTTCTGCTTCGTGTTTGCTGTTTGGAAGAAATAGGGTGCTTCTGTGGTTGGTATCCAAACAACAGCATTTTATAATTATATTTATTATACCCACCCTACAAATATCCCCACCAGCTGCCACTGAAACTATCCCAGAAATATTTAAAGAAAACAGAAATCTGTTTTGGCCCTACTATTACAGTTTGGTCTTAGTTACTGTAAACTTGTCTTTGTCAAACGGAGGTTGATTTAAGATATCATCATAAGATATAAGCCGTTTGTTACCTTTCCACAAAGCATCACCTGAAGAAGTCAGAACCTTTTCTTTAAGGTTGTGAGATATGTCGAGCGCTGTAGAGCAAATAGTCCGTAATTGTAAGCACAACACTGGAGTGAATGTCTCAACCAATGCACACATTTTCTATGTAAATTCTACACAGCAAACCTGTCAAACCTAACTGCTCCCAGCATAAAGCTCTGTCTGTTAGACTTAGGCAAGGGGGTGTACATAATTTGTGAAAATAGGGGATCAATCTAAAACACACACATACACACAACTCTTCACTTAATACTGATGTTTCTTGCAGTTCTGGTGGTGAAGGACGGGGACATTTTCCCAAGCAAACATAGACGTCATGCCCTCCCTCCCCGTCTCAGTCCGAAACCTTCTGATGTTTACTTTCGGAGGAAACCCTCCTCACATTAGCAAACGAGCGACTACTGAAAATAAACCGTGGCATTGGTGATGTGCCCTAATTTTAAAACCTAACACTCTGGGAGGAAATTAATGTGTTTGATTGACTCTACCACAACAACAATGATTCATGAGGATGATGAGGTGAGAAAGAAAGTACAATATAATCTGTAGTTATTTTACACCAAGGAAGGTGAAGATATTAGGTTGCGCAAGAATGGGAACACATAAGCTTTGGAAGAACCGTGAGAGTGATTGTCCATTGACCAATGCTTCAGTGTTTTGTAAAATATCTGCTTTTAACCACCACTGTGGTTCAGATCATTGTAAATTTGGTTATTGGTCATATCAGAGGCGAAAAAAACAACATAATAACTGGCAGCTGGGAGCATATCAGAGTAAGCAGATGGCTGCGAACAAACCAACAGTTTGGTCAGAATTTCTAAAGATCTTTAATTTGAGGTCAAACAAAACTCTGTTTTTCTAGATGATGGTAATTTTCTTTACTTAAGTTTTCTCTTCAAAGTAAGTGTGGCTAACTTGTTCGTTTGTGTGGGTTTAAAGTACAGGGTAACAGTTACAATTTGATTTACAATAAGATGGCGAGTGTTATACAGAAATATGGGTTGTGGAGGCAACGGGTCTGGGTGGGAAACCCAGACACCCCTGCAACACTTTTCAGCTCCTCCTGGGGGTCCAAACTGTATTCCTAGTCCAGAGAGGATATGCAGTATGATCCTGTGTCTCTTCAAAGTGAAATGTATTTGGAAACATCTTATTAAGATGCCTGAACCACCTTAGCTTCTTGGTTTCCTGCTCTAGTCTACCATCACTGAACAAGACTCCCAGGTACTTGCTTGTCAAACCTGGATCTCAGGAAGAGTAGTGTGTTTTTTGAGAACTATCTGGTCCCAAATATGAGGTGTGTTGGCATTCTTGCCTCTCTCCTTTGATTTTGTATGTAAACTATATGGACTTGATCGCAAGGGGAAGTTTTTGAGAGTGTCAGGTTTGGGAACATCAGGGTCTTCTATTTCATTCTTTGCAGATGATGTAGTTCTATTGGTGTATTTAAGCCATGACCTTCAATGCTCAAAGGGGCATTGGAAATTAAGTGTGATGCGGAAGTGATGACAGTCAGCTCCTCTGGATCTGGTTCTCAAGCAAACCAAAAGGTTCACATGCTTCTTCTAGGTTGGGGGATGGATATTTGCAGTAGGAGTTAGGTTACTTGGGAGTCTTGTTTCCAAATGATCGTAAAACTGAGTCGAAGATGGACCAAGGAATCAACGAGTCGATCACATTTATAAGAGAGTTGATTCGGTCCAATGTGGTGAAGATAATTCTGTGCCAAAAGAGGAAACTCCCAATTTATTAGTTTATCTATACTTCTCCTTTGATCATGAGGTAAGAATCAAGAGCAAAAGAGCAGCTGAAATACAATTCCTCCATCCATTTACGAATGCCCAACATGATTTCTAACCAGAAGAGCTCTCATGTTAAATGTTTTTTTAAGTTTACTTCCAAGTGATACAAATTTAAAAGATATTTTCCTCCACTCCTCAAAGGTTGACTAAAGGGTCAAATGAAAAGGCTGCTACATTATTTAGTGGCGACCTGAGTTAACGGCCTTGCAGTTTTCAGAAAGACAAATGAAGCTAACGTTACCTGCAGCTGACATTAAGTTGCACTCAAAAGCCTGAAAGTTTGGTTCCCAGGGAGAGACTTTAAATGATCCGTGCGGGATAAATGTTAGCCTCCCACCACCCCCGCAAACGGCCTACATGTGTTGCAGCGGTGATTTACACCGAAGTGATCGCTTTAAAAGCATGCTGGGGTCGCGGCATGAAAATGTTTTACCGGGGATCGGGATTTTTTTACGAGCTGCAGCTGAAAATCAAGGACGCTTCTGACAAAGCAAGGGATTAAAATAAAGATGTAGCTCAGTAACAATCTGCTGAAACAAGCTGAGGCCAGATGGAAGGAACATTAAATGAGTGCTGAAAATAAAATATCCCTAAATGTTTTCTTTATTGCAACGTTATAAAAATCGTACTTTTATCCTTCATCTCCTCCACATGCCAATAAAACCAGTGTTTCCTTTTATTATCCCTTCAACCCGATTGTTTATAAGAGCAGACTGTTGTACTTTACAACTGATGGAGATATTTGTTTTCAGTAACCTGACAGTGGTGCATGTGCAAATGGCTCGGAAAGGTAATCTGCTCGAGGGAAGCGGCCCTGAAGATTTTACTCCACTTCCCACAGCCCTCCCGAAAAGACCTTCATCCTACCCGGAGCACAGTCCGAAAACATTTTCGAAGATGTTGAAACTGATGTAAACAAACTGATTCGTTTCTCAACCATGTTACGAGGTCTGTTCCCTTATCAAATGACTTTGCAAAACTTTCAACATCAGCGAATGCAATGCAGTCATCTTAAAGCAGAAATGGAAAGACTCTAAACACAAAGTTCAGCTGTTAGGAGGGTCAGTTTTATGGAAAATAAACCAAATTTGTCGAAAATTGAATTTCGTTTTATAAAAATCTGGATCAGTCTAGAAAACCAGAATCAGTGCATTTCTTGTAACAACTGTAATTATATCCATTTTTTTATTATCATGTTAAACCCTTTATAATATAAGGAAAAAGCCAGTAACCACAATGTGAGCCCACTTCCCTAAACCTTTACGGTGCAGGGGGGGGGGGGGCGACACGCCGTGTAATTAAGAATCAGCAGTGACATTTACTGCTTCCTCAAACCGCCGCTCGTTCCCTCTCAGCTTTAAGCCTCTGCCATCAGCAAATGTTTTAGCAGCTTTCCCTGGGAACAAACAGCCCAACTCCTTCAGGGTTTCACTGCTTCGTGAACTCCATCACCCCTGATCCCCGTCCCACACACACACTCCCGTTTCCTTCACCCATCGCAGCGACTGGGATGAATTAGTCACGTAAAGCTGCTGGAGTATGTTGAAGCTGGACTGTCAAGGTGGGCTACGAGGGAACGGGGAGCGTGGGACCTGCTTTCAGATCTGGGCACGCCCTCGGCTCCATCAAATACTTTTTAACGCGTTGCCTCAAAAACATATCAAACCGACGTGTCGTCTGGAAAATATAGAAGAGTTTACAAACGTTCCTGGAAAATGTATTTAAAGTTGGAAAACATCAAAAACCAGAAGACTTAAAAGAGACATTTCATCTTCCTTTTCACATTTAAGTTATTCAGTTAGGGTCTCTATAAAGTGGAACTGCAAAGTTTGGTCTGAATTCCTCCTTATTGTAACTCCACAAGCCCCGCCCCTTTTACGAGGCGTGTCCCAGATCAACTGTCTCTTTAAATCCAAACGAGACGCTTCACCTCCCACCCACCTCCAGCTTTAAGAGCGGTCCATTCCAGTTTAATAGAGGGGTTTACGACTATATAGCTGCGCAGAAATGTTTTATTTACAAATTAATTAAAAGATGTCAGCAAGGGAAAACTTGTCCATCCAGGCTGATCCAGAATGAAGATGAAGACATTGTAGCTGGTAAGTCTAGACCTTATTTAGAAGTTCCGTTGCAAATACTGTGATGTACTAATTCAGAAAGCGTCCGAAAATGGAGAAAACTAAACAGGTTGAAATATATGACCCAAACAGAATACAAGGATATTTACACAGCACTGGGTTAAATTAAATTCAAATTTTCTGCACTAAGAACTCAACAAAATGCATTTATTGGCTAAAAAAGTGGATTCTGCATGATATGTCCTCTTTAAAGGCAACAACTTTTTTTGAGTATATTAACAGCTAACTTGAATAGGATTCAGAATTTTTCAGCTGCAGGATTCACATCACTTTGCATGCCAAAGTTTTGGAAATAAAAATCTGTGCGTGTTCACAAGTTATGTGGTAGGGATGATTCTTGGCTACTACGTACTTGTAAAATATTAAATTCAAATTCTTAGTATTCTAAAATAAACTTATGTGTTATTGTCTGTTTTTTTATTTGCAAAGATCTGTGGCAAACACACCAATGCACACAGGCAGAAATCACCACTTTGCCTTTGGTAGCACACACTAAAAATCTATCCATCCATTATCTTTTATCTGCGTTTCGTTTTAGGGTCACTGGTGGCCAAATCCAGCAGTCACTGTGCGAGGGGCAGGGTACACCATGGACAGGTCACAGGTCCATCACAGGGACACATAGAGACAAACATCCATTCATTCTCTCACTCACACATAGGGACAATTTAGTTACCAATTAGCCTTAAACTCATGTTTTTGGTCTGTGTAAATGCCTAAAGAAAACCCACATATGAATGGAGAGAACATGCAAACTCTACCCAGAAAGGTTCCCAGGCTGGGATTTGATTTGGCAACCTTCTTGCTGAGAGGCATCAGCTCTACCAACTGAGCCACAGTGAGCTGAAAAATCTCTAAAAAGTAAAATTAGGGAGAAAAAAAAGATCTAATCGCAGTGGAAAAATAAGAGAGGATCAACAGACACTTAGAGCCAATATTAAGATAAATAATGACCTCATGGATCTTCGGAGACATGATGTTACAGTTCAAAGCTGAAACACTGTCCTTGATGTGCAGACACGAAACAGGCCGGCTTGTTAACATCCTCTGTAATTGCAAAACGAGACAACAGTTCCACCACAGACACAGAAGAGAAACTCAAAAAAAAAAAAAAAAAAAAAAAAGAAACAGAATCTGGTTTCTCTCAGAAGCTTCCTCTTCGTGACATCTGAGTGAGCAGCTTTACGCTCCAAACAATCTGAAGCTTTTCTAAAACCGCGAAAGACTCGTTTGATCCCCTGAATGGGTTTTGCGCAGCTAAAGTTACTGTTCTTAACCCTAAAAATTAAGTCACACCAGTAACCACACCAGTAACATGTGTTTCTCATTGTCTGAAACTTATTGTGTGTTGTCTTTGGCTCGGGGATGGGCAGAGAAAGTGAGAGAAATGTGATAAAACGTGGTCAGAGGAGGGTTTACGGAGCGTTCGCTGGAAATCTGACATATTTTACTTGGTTAAATAATGATGTAATTACCAAAGGAGCGTGTCTTCATCGGATCTTTGTGATACAAATATGGAAATAATAAAAGGAGGAGTAGATGAACCTGAAACTGTTTGTTTTAATTTATTTTTCTCCCAGTTTACACTAAAATTAAATACATTTTATTTACATTTAAACATTACAAACATCAGTGAAACACCTTTCTGCAAATTTAAAATTTTCATACTCAAAATACACTATTACCTCAAATTTTAGCTAAATATTCATAATGTTAACGGATCTGCATATTTCACCTGTGTTTTTACCTTGCAGGAGTACTAAAAACTCCTTTAAGCGGTGACATTTCCTCACACTAACTGGACTTGGTCCTGCAGGACCTATATTTAGAAAAAGGAAGCTGTCCATCAGCCTGCGACAGCCCGGCTCTGCGATCACACTTTCCCCAGTCCAGATGCTTTTATAATCAGCTAGCACATAAAGCACGCAACTGTGAAACCGAAAGGCCCCACGAGGAACATATCCCATCATTTATAGTTGTTTTAGGTGACCCTGACCACAGTTAATTATAATTTCATTAGGCTCAGTTTATCACTGTTTGTTAGCAGAGTGAGAGCAGGAAAGACAAGGATGTAAATGAAAGATGCTGACACAAACCCTGAAAAACAATTTGTCTAAAAATGACAGCCCAACATTTACTCATTTTCTTGAATGGGTTTTAAAAGGAGAGTTATCCTGCTTTTAAATCCTTACTTTTCTCATTTTAATCCTTCAGTTGAGTCTATATGAAGTGCAACTGCAGTGCTTTGGTCTGTAATTTCTTAAGGTTGATTAGCTGTGGCGGCCATTTTAAACTGAATCTGAAAATCTGATATTCAATTTAGTACCACATATGAAAAAGGGCTGTGTTGAGTTTGAAATATGTGTGTGTAGATGTCTTTGTAATGTTTGTGTGGACATTTTTTGAAACTACACAATGGTTAAGAGGACATTTTGTTGTGTGGACATTTTCCTGGTCCACACAATGGATTAGGTTAGGTTAGGTTAGGTTAGGTTAGGTTAGGTTAGGTTAGGTTAGATTTAGGGCTAAGATAACAAATTTTTGCCGGATGATAAATTGTCTCCAAAATTATTGTGATAAATGATAATATCATTTGGAGATCTTAAACTAATATAATGAAACCATCCCCCCACTCCCTGCTTACAAAGCTTACAGAAGTTTACGACACGTAAAAAAAAATATTACAACTGAGCCGGACCAGAGACTGGTAAAACACACAACAGCAGTTGCTAAAATCGCTTCAATTTATTATTTATGTGTCTTTGGCTCCATAACATAACTGTGGTCAACCTCACGCCACAAATTTACAGAAGTTTATTAAATTTACGTTACAGTTGCGAAAACAACACATTACAGAAGCTACTGAAGCTTTTACATCGCTATCCAGGCCAGCGCAGTTCATTCTGTAAGCATCTTTCTCTGGCTTCATAAAATACTTGCGATCACCCTCACGCTACTTACAAAATTTACGAAAGTTTACAAAATTTACGTAAAGTTATGGACTGACTGGATTTTGTGAAAACAACACACAACAGAAGCTACTGAAGCTGTTACATCACTATCCACCTCAATTGAAGCCGTAACAATTCATTTTGTATATCATTAGTATCGTATACGCCTAAGTCATTTGTGACCAAATATATGCTATGAGGCTAACGATATGTTTTTCTCTGGCTTCATAAAATAATTGCGGTCACCCTCACATTACTTACGAAGTTTACAAATCTTACGTAAAGTTACAGACGGACTGGACTATGTGAAAACAACTCACAACAGAAACTACCGAAGCTGCTACATCCCTATCCACCTCTATCCAAGCCAGCACAGTTCATTCTGTATGCATCTTCCCCTGGCTTCATAAAATAATTGCGATCACACTTACGCAACTTACGAAGTTTACATAATTTACGTAAAGTTACGGACGGACTGGACTATGTGAAAACAACACAACAAAAACTATCGAAGCTGTTACATCGCCTCAATCCAAGCCAGCACAGTTCATTCTGTATGCATCTTCCTCTGGCTTCATAAAATAATTGCGCACACCCTGACACAACTTACGAAGTTTACAAAATTTACGTAAAGTTACGGACGGACTGGATTATGTGAAAACAACAAAGCAGAAGCTACTGCAGTGGTTACATCGCCTCAATCCAAACCAGCGCAGTTCATTCTGTATATCGCTAGCCTATTTGTGACCAAATATGTCTTGGGCAATTACACTATGAGGCTAACAATATGTTTTTCTCTGGCTTCATAAAATTCAAGAAATTTGCGTAGGAAACAAACCCCAGCAAACCAACCGACAGAAGGCATCAGACGATGCTACAGATGTTAGAGACCTGACAAATACCTGATGCCAGAGTTCACTCCTCCCTACACTACGGTGTAGAAAAGAGGGAAAAACAAAAACAAACAAGACGGCAGATGAAAATTATTGACCTCGTTTTACTTTATTGTGTGATTAATTAATGTTTAGGTTAGGGTTTAGGCTGTAGAAATTGATGGAAGTCAATGCAAAGTCCACACAAGTAACGAGAGATGAGTGTGTGTCTATCCAAAATGTGCCTCTAAATGTGCAAAGTAACACCTTCTTCACTTACACAAACTTTTCCAGTTTACATTGGAAAACTCAAGTATTCATTTATATTACAGTTAAAGCAGAAAACGTGCAACTTCTCTTAAACAGTTTACACATCAAAATCCTACAAAAGGAAATCTCACAGCGAGAGCTCGTCCAGGTGAAGAGGAGGGAGAGGAAACATTTCAAGCATGATTGAGTCGTAACCGCACAGGAAAAGAACTGCAGTAGATCAGCTCACCCCCTCATTTCATTCTCCTCCCACATAAAAAAAACCCTTCACCCTGTTTTCCCGAGAGCTTTTGGGCTTACAGCTGTCTAAATATGCTACCGTAGTGAACTCCCAACCAGCGAAGTGATTGCACCGCTGCGTAGGAAGCAGCTCGAGCAGTAAAAGTGAAGCAGCAGGAAACGGGGGGGGGGATAATCATGAAAGCAGAGGATGTTAAATTTTGAACTTATCTCGCAAGTTTTTCAAGGGCCGAATGATTACGTGTCTTCTCAGAGAAACTGAAGCCCTCTTTTCTTCACTTGTCCACAAAACCCTATCGGTTACATAAGTTTTACAGAAATTATATTAAAAGCAACAACACTTTGTTTAAAGATTCCCTCAACTGTTTTAAAAGTTCATAAAGTGTGATTTAAAACAGTTTTGACAACTAGTGGCAGTCCCATATGTCAACAGTCTGGGACCAAACTCTAGCTTCCAAGATTACAGTGTTTGCCCCCACAGAGCGCGGTTTATCAGAGACTAGCACCAGAATTTGGCAGTGGAGAGGATGACCGGCCTGCAGTCCTGGCCTCAACCCCATTAAACGCCTGTGGGATCAGCTTCCAGAGTGAACAACTCAATCACACAGTCCAAATTTTGTTGCTGTATATCAGGGCTGTTCAACTACATTCGAGTGACCAAACTTTAGCCCACAAATGGGTTCATTTATCTTTTAAGCCCAGTTTTCTACTTTAATTATAAGTTCTTTTAGTTAGACATAGACATGTTTGGTATCTACAGAAACAACATAATCTTGGCTACAAGCTGCTAAAAACCATTTTAAGGAACACCCAACACAGTTAAAACAGTTGAAGATAAAACTATGAAAGTGAAAATAAAATTTGGCAAGTCAGACATGTCAAAATATTACACCTTACCTTCAAACATCCAATTACATTTTACCAAAAGAGAAAGTTGTTATAATCTCAAAGGGATAGAAATGTTTGTTAAAGAACCAGTTTGAAGGAACAAAGTACTTCAGTCCAGGGTATAAGATAGTGGAATAATCTGGTGGATGAAGGTAAAAATGCCAGATCAATATGTATTTTGAAGAGAATGTTTAAGGTAAATTTGTTACAGAAATATGTAACAATATAACGTATGATTTGTGTTCAAGATGGAGTTAAACCTTTACTGTT
>JAUBOC010006868.1:0-10744 GCA_032275365.1 Anablepsoides cearensis | reverse complement strand
TGTCAGTTTCAGTCCTCCATACTGCAGAACTTGGAAGATGTAGTTCAGTGACTGAATCAGCAGGGGAAAATGTAAAAGATGTAGGGCTGCGGCCCTCGAGGACCATGATTGCCCACCCCTGTTTTAGATGCACGATATAATCCAATGCTCGTTTTTTTTTAGCTAATATAGAACCAATATTCAATATTAATATTGAATCAGGACATCCCTAACCAAAGTTTTAGAAAGGCTTCTGAAAGTGTTCAGCCTGACATGCAACAATCCATTATTTTTTCACATTATTCTACACCTTATAATGCAAATTTGTTAAACTGAAAAGAGAATTTCATTAAATTGTTTACATTTATGAAAAATCTTTCACTGCTTGGTCAGATTGCATAGACAACCAATCCAGGCAAGAAGAGAATGTGTTAGTTTTTTTGGCTGTTTTGTGTTAGTTTGTATACATTTTTATAGCTGAAGCTAGACCATTCCTTAAATGTATTTTCCACTATCTACAAAGCTGTTTGCGCTTCATACTGTATACAAATGGTGGGAATCACAGTGTTTCCAATTAAATGATAAAATACAGCAAAGTAGAAGTTCTCAAACGATACACGACAATGTTTGTTTCAAATCAATTTGAAATGAAATATAAAAATGTCAATTTGCTTCACAAACTATAACTTGTGTAACTTGTCAGCTTGCAGCTAAACTACCGTAATCTAAGGTGTGAAACTCCACACAGTTCTGCTGCTGAGAATAAAGATTTTTGTAAAAATAACACAACTATTCTGTACCTATGAGTGTCAAAATGTTTTGTATTTAAAAATTACTTCATAAAATACTTAGAGCCAAACAAGTCATAAAATGATTTAACTAATGGTATTGTGCCTTTGGTTAATTAGTTTAATTAATTATCATAGGAAATACCTCAAATGATCATAAAAGTAGTTGTATACCTGTGGTGATGAGTCTGATGAGGTATACTTCTTCAAAATCTATATTCAGTTGCTTTACGTTTTTATAACAATTACAATATAGATAGAATTGTGCTGAGATAAAAACTGTTAGTTTTACATTATCTTTATATATAATCCATGATAAAATGTGCATCAAAGTCTTAAATACGGGTGTTAAACTGTTGTCTGTACTGTGATATTTAAATATGTTTATGCTAATCCAGGTGCTGTTACCTGACTCACATTCTAACATAATTAACATCAGTATCACACGCTTATCTTTGCCAACACAATGAAAAAAGGCAAGCCAATAAAAAAGGTGAGGAATGAGCTATTAATAGCTACACCCTATCTACTTTTGTGAGCTGCTATCAAAAGCTAGTGTGAGGACATTATGTTATTATGAACCTGAACACCCACCTTCACATCCACCATCTTATATAATTACTCCCACTTGTGGAGCTCCTATCTGGCTTTGAACTTGTGCTATGAAAACTGTGTTTGAGATGAAAACAAACTGAGAAAAGAAGATGTAGAGCACCGGCAAAGTGCATGAACTTTCTGACAAATAATTTGTATTAAAATATTATTCATAAACCACGCCAGGGGCTGTTAGTCAAAATATAAAATAGAAAGTTGTAAGAATCTCTTTCCCCAGTTTAGGAAACCATGGGCATAAACTTGTAGCCTGTTTCCTTAGTTTAGTTTATCCGTGCACAGAGATTAACCAAGCCAATTCGGAGCCCTAGGTAAAATTTCAGATGGCACCTTTTTGTGCAATTTTTTAAATCTTACTGCCAGTTGAATACCAATTTTTTTTATCTTTAGAAAACAGGTTCTTAGTTTAAAACAGTTAACAATATAATCCATTTTAAATAGAAAACCAGAAGTCTACTTTATACCTGCAAACATCTGCTGACAGGAATAAACACCTGTTCATGTTAACAAGCAGCTGTGGAGTGAAGCAGTTCTAGGGGGGTCCAGGAGTATACTCCCCAAGAAAGTTTTATAAAAGATTTACTTGAAACTGTGCATTTTCCAGTCATTTGAAGAGAATTTGACTAAATTCTTGGGATTAAAAAAAACAATGTTTTATGAAAAACAGATTTTAATGAACTTTATCTGAGATCATTGCAACTTCCATTTTCCTTATTTTATTTTTTTTATTTACACACTGAGCAGAGTTAGTTTTGACTGCATCATATGATACTTTTCCTATGAAATATCCTCTGCACCATATAACAACTCATGTAACCTACAGAAGAAGTTTCCTTCATAAACATGTGATCATTCTACAGAATAAATCAACTATACCTTTATTAAAAGTTATAAACATTTGTTTGTGCTCCTAGCTGAATGACGTCCTTAGCGTTTGCCTATACTTCTAATGCTAATTGGTCACAAAATTTCTTTCAATTGGATTCAACAATGAAATTTTAAACTAATCCTCACTTCCAAGTAATCAAGTCAATGTAAAACAACAAAAACAATTTCCTCTCAATCCCAGAAGAGCAAACAAAACACAACCAAACAAGTTCATAGCTTTTTTTTATTATTATTAAAATACTCTGGACTGAACAATTGTTTGTGAACCACCAAAACAGTATCCCAATAAAAACATATTTCTTTCCTAAACCCTAAAATTGTGCACATTTTTCTTTTAACTGTTAGAATGGCATAAAAATATATAAATGTCTGATTTACAAACATATGATGTGATTTAGGTGATTTAGCCGATGATGCATAGAGCAATGGCGTCCGATTGAGTTCTGAATGTTTTTTTTTTTCAGGTCTTCACGTTCAGCAGAATCCTGTTAAATCAATTGTTTATTTAAATCAGGCGTGTCGAAGCAGAGAAAGCTCTAACACATGCAGGACAGTGGCCCTCGAGCAGCAGAGCTGTTATAGTATATAATAACATTAGGGTGCTGGGATTTCTGTCAGGCACAAAATCACAAAACTAGATGCTGAATATGGAAAACATTTATATTTGTCACTGAATTTATTTATATATTGTTTCATCAGTTAAAATTGTTAACATTTTATGAGTTGGTTGAATATCATATTCTGCAAGTTATGTACAAAGCTCATAAAAATGTGTTACCTAAAAACATTTTGTTAAAAGGGAAAGCTGTTACAATTTGAAGGAACTACAAATGTTTGTTAAACCAAAAATCAGAACAAATTTCAAGGACAGATGCACTTCAGTAAATGGTATAAGACTATGGAATAATCTGAAAATTGGATCAATTATTTACTTTTAAAAAAATTATCAAAGTAAACTTGTTAAAGAAATATGTAATTGGATATGAGTTACTGTTTGAGGAGTTTAATTTTTTGTTTGCTTGTTTTATTGTTTGGAATTAATATAAAAATGCTTTTATTTTATTTTTTGTAAACAGGAGCAGATATTATAAGATTTTTTTCTTCTTCTGCTGCCTTTCATTTTATTTTATTTTATCTACATTGTTTTGTTAGTTTTTTGTTTTTTAAATAAAATGAATAAAGTATTATAAAAATTTTTTATTCTTTTTTGAATGGGATCTAACAAACCGGTGTAGCTACTAACAGTTGTGTATTTATTTTTTGAACGTTACGATGGGGTTCACAAAGACTTTATGTTTAATCTTGGCTATGTTTAGCCATAATCTTATTTCTCTATGTTGGCCCATCAGAACAATTTATTGAAAATTCAAACAGAGTTTCATGTTAAAATGAAAAAACAAAACATAGTTATGTAATGAGTAAAAGTTCAAACACTGCAGCAGTGATGTGCTCTGCCAGGATTTTGTATTATTTTTGTTATTTTTCTCAGTTTTTAAATCCAACGAATCAAATCACATCGAGTCTGTTCTGCTTAAAGTGAATGTGAGACGGAGATTCTTCCTGTCAACACGTAGCTGCAGAGGTTGCACAAGGACAGCAGCTGTTTAAGAGGTGTGCTGCACGGTCCTATCGCCCAACCTGTCCTAATAGCACCAGACATTGAAATGACAATGCTTTTTTTTTTGTGAGACAGTTTTCAGTTATTCAGTGTGTAAAAACGTTTCGTAATAGTGCCAGACCTGTCAGCATGGAGACACAAAACAAGAACAAAACTGTGCACACTTAGTCTCTTACAATAAAAAAAAATGCTGCAGCAAAGTTGGACATAAAAGAATCAAATTTTAAAACAAGACAGACTGTAAAAAAACAGCAGCTGAACTAGAATGTGAATGCTGCTGATTTAAGCCTTTTTTATCACTGATGCAAAAGCAACAAAAAGATGATTGCTTTGAAATCTAAAGAAACAAGTTTATAAGCCTTTAATGCTCTGAAATCACAGGCGATAATAAGAGGATGAGATGCAGACTTGGCAGGCAGTAACTGGGTGTGGTGAAGGTTTAAATGCATCAATGTGTCTTTGTGCTGCTTTATCTGTAACACGAGGGAAGGACATTGTATCCATTCAGTTTAATGACAGGTGGAAGGAATTATTATAGTTTTACACCCCTGATCTAAAAACATCTCCTTCACTCAATATTAGGGAGGCACCGATATGAAATTTCAGCCGATATTCAATATTATTATTGGTGTTATGGCTGATAACTGATAATTACCTATAATACACAAACACACAAATTATTTATATACATATACACTTATATATAAATACTTATATATAAATACACTTGTCATTTTTTATATTGTAAAAAATATCACCAAACCTCTGATATGGCTCTACTTCAGTTATTCCTGACTGTGCAGCATCACTATCATGATCAAACAGATCTCACTCGACCAAAAATGTCCCCTCATAGAACAGAAACACAAAGCTAAAAAGTGGGAAATCAATATTGGATGTTAGTATCGGCCCAGTTGTATTTATTGGATCTATATCGATATACTAAAAATGATCAATGTCTGCCGATATCGATGATGATGATGAAAACGCAACAACTGAACATTTACTAGTTAAAAACACAATGGAAGAGCTAAAAAACCACAATTAGTTTCTGTTTAGCTACTTTCTCCTTTTAGCTTTTTATCATTTTGTTACTTAGCTTTTAGCTAGTGTTTTCTTATTTTAGCTAAGCTTTTGTTTTTTTTACTGTAGTTAGCTTTTGCTATATTTATATTTTAGCTAGTGTTTTGTTCCTATCAGCTTTGATGTTTTTCTCTAGTTTGTTTATGAAAGCTGCTGTCACTTAAATAAAAAAAGTTGTGCAATTTGATTGCCAAAGCAGCTTAAACAGAAAACTGTTTATTAGTTTTAATTAACTAAAATATATGTTTGCGTGTTTGTGTGTGTAGAAAATTCATGTTTCAGCTGTTTAATTGACTGCGTGTAAACAGATGTGCAGTCACCCTGAAAAATAAGGAACAAAATGTGTTAAAACCTTTATGAAAAATGTGTCCTTTTTAGGTTTAGGGTTAGGCATGTACTGGGGTGGTTAGGTTAATGGTTTAGTTAGGGTTAGTGTTAACCTAACCACCCCAGTAACCTAAACTCAATTCACACCTGGGTCCTAAACATAGCCCCACGCAAAACTGGTGTCCTTTGGCTTTGGGTCCCCACAAGGCTGTATTTGTCTGGGAAATGGCCCCCATGATGTAGCAAAAACACATCCACCAACACACACACACAGAGAGACACCTCTGTATTCAATCATCTTTTCTCCTGGGTAATAAAGCATATGACAAGAACGGATGAATCAGTCAGTCAAGAGGTGTGTGTGTGTCATAAAGGCAGCCCTGCTTCAAGCATACACACACACACAGACCCAATGGTGCATGAGACACACAGCACACCTGGCCACGAGCTTACAGCAAAAATTAAAACGATGCAAGAGCAGAGGAAAAACAAAGAGTAAAATATCCTTATCTAGATATAATGTGTGCATAAAACCCAAACACGCACAGAGCAACATGCAGACATTCGGAGTGCACCATCCTGCTGATGTCATTGTACACCACAGATTGTGAATCAATAGGTCTTTCCAGCTTTCCAGAGCACAGGATGTAGATTTCACACCAACCAGAGATCAGTTGTTCGCTCAGCTGTTTGGTGCCGCCGCAGCGTCTTTCCAGCCCTGCTGTAAGTGTCCCTGTTCCACTGGAGCTATGATTACGTCTAACAGTGCTGCAAGGACTGAGTCATCAACTCAACACTTGTTTGAGCAACAGCCTGTTGCTCATAATATGTGATAAAGACAAGCAAAGACACAAGTACTCATAGTAATTAGCCTTGAATATTAAAAGGGTTGGTGATAGGACATGTTGGCCTCTGTTCTGTCAGTCTCCTTATTTATATTGGTATAATAAAATTAAATAAATTTATGTTCTGATAAGTATTATTATTCTATTAAACCTATAAAACAATCATTATCTTTTAGGTAGCAAAAAAGTTAATGTAATTTTGTTTTAAAAAGAGCATAAACGTATTGGTTTGTGTTTTTCTCAAGCCTATCAAACCATCAGAATCTCATACTAGCTCCTGCCTAACTGTGTCAAAATCGCAGCACTCTTAATAAGACAGCAAGACAAAACAGCAGAAGGTAAGCCTCAAACCAAAAGTCACGTATTGTTCGTAAGCATCAGTGTACACAAGTCCATTTTAATGTGTCTACAGGGCTTTATGGAGCTATAGCAAGTTAGTTTGCTTACATCAACTTCCAGTTTTGACGGTGAAAGTTAACGAGAGCTTGGATGTGCACACTCTGCACTTTGAGAAAGGTTTTCATCTGTTAGCTGCAAAAGCAATGTAAAAGTTGTGTGGGGAAAAAGGAGGAGTTTGTTTGCAAAACTTGAAAAATTCCGACAGGTCAAAATCTAGTGTGTCTCAGACCACTCTTAGTTTATCATTGCACTGTAAAAGCTCCTAAAATTAAAACTGCACTTCTGTAAAATCGATTTAAGATAAATGACACTTCACTCAGTTCTGTGAAGTACAACTAAACTTATCACAAACATGTAAGGAAATTTGTGTTTGTTTGTCTTTGTTGGCAATAAATCTTAGGGGGACCAGAAGCTCAAAACAGTGAATAACAGAAAAATAAACTGTTTGTCAGAGAATATTTGTCAGAGAGTAACCCTCGACCGGTGGAGATACTTTATAAAGACAATAATGATCATCAATGCAATATTTTGGCAAAACTTCATCTGTTGAGTTGGGATAATATGATCATGTTTGCAAATCTTTGCCTGGTTTTCTAAATTCTGCGTGGTCTTGCACCTTCTTCACTTGAAGCACTTGTCTGTAAGGACCAGAGCTACAGTAAGAGGGGACCCCTTAGATGTAGTACATTCAATCAGAACTCATGTTCTGAGCTTCTCATGCCTGGAATAAAATACTGGAAAGACTAAGTATTAGTCTTTTAAACCCTTACCTATGTAATTTCATTGTGCTCTGGAGGGCATGGAGGGCACAGTTTAACATTCTCACATGTCTGTGATACAAAGTTTAGCTTGTGCCTCTATCCAGTGGTTCAAAAGATATTTTGCTAACCACATTAAGAAACAAGCAAAACATCCCTGCTTGCCTTCAGATAAAAACATTCTGTATACGAGCAGAAAATCCCTAAAATGTGCACGGGAAAAAGTCAACCACTAAAGGTCTGTGCAGTTAAAGGCCAGCCCTGCCACAAAGTATCACTGATGTGCCCATCACTGGTGGTTCTGCCTTTTTTTTTTTTTTCCAACAGAGTCTCTGAACATGGTTGGCATGTAAACAACCATACACCCATGGGGAACATGCAGGAAAACCCTCCTGTATTACTGCTTAATATACATGTGGCTCCATTTTAAAACTACATTTCTGCTCTGCATCATGAAAAGAGTTGTTGTGACAATCAATCAGCCTCGTGTTATTAATTTATGTTGCTCCCATAGCATGAAGGACATCTCATCTTTAAAACTGGAAAGCTGCATTTTCAGATAGGCAGCTAATTTTTTAGGTATAATAAAAATCACAAAAATAAGTGAAATATTTTCTAACTAGAAACAAAGCAGACATTTTTTATTTAAATTTAAGTAAGTCTCTTCGACTTGAATTACATAGTTTTTTCCAACAAAATAACCAATCTTATTAAAGTAAAAGCTCAATTTTTGACAATTTTGCGAGCTACGCATTACTATTCATAATAAAAACAGACCATAATTGTTAGTAAAAATGATTTAAACTCACCCTGCGATGTTGAGAAGAAGAATAAGCTCCTTTTTTTTTTTTTTTTTTTTTTACAGCAGAACTGCTTGTTATCTAATGTCACGGCAGTATTTTCCTCCGGAACAGGTTCTTCTTCATGTGAAACAACCTTCGGCTTCACCCCGCTCTCTCTGAGGAGATGAATGAACCTCTGCGTCTCCCTGGAAAACACATTAGCATAAACCCCGCCCCGACCGCGCGCCACGATTGGTCCGCGCTCTCTGTTTACGGCGGATCCTTTTCATCTGATTAGACGGAGCCGCTTGTCAATCACGAGCTCGCGCCGCGGCCGCGCGCCTGTGCAACCAGGCGAGGGGGAGCGCAAGCTGAAGGAAAGGGGAAATTGACAAAACAAAACAAACATAAAGAATTCTTATTATAGCAGCCATTATCTGCGTCACTGTTAGCAAAATATCGTATGAACCACTGGGCGGATTTAATTGAAACTTGCAGAAAGTAATCAATAAATGAACTTCTACAAGTGATTTATTTTTGGAGTTAATCCAATACAAAATGGCTGCTGCTGCCAACACAAAAAACATGTTGAATTTACATTTCTTTCCTTCCTCTAATTTAACCTGAATTTGTTTGTCCTGTGGAAGGTTTTTATTCTGGAGGAGGCACATGTTAATACTGGATATTTAGCTCAGCATGTTTATTTTTTTATTTTTCTCTTTCCTTCTCTGACTAAATGAACATTCTCATTTATCCAGAATGCCTTTTATCCAAGCTTTAATCAACATTTTAGATATCCCAGGCAGGACAAATTAAGTCAGTGTTATGGATTGGGCTTTTTCAGGTTTAGATCCTAAAGTGCATGCTTACGCACTGAGATCAATTTTCTATAAGAAAAATCAGCATCTACCATAAACTACATCTCCCATAATAACTATTTAAAGCTTTATGAGATGGGGGTGCACAGAGCTCAAATTCAAGATGGCAGCTAACTTACTACAACTCAACAACAACAAATAAAACTCTCTTACTTTTAATAGTTTTTCTGTATTATTTATTTCACAGTTGTACACGTAGTACTTTTCAGTGTTTATAAGAGGACGTTATGCTGTTTCTTTACAGGAAATACCACATAGAGCAAAGTTATGGTTTATTAGCTGTATTTAGCCGAAATGAGGAACTCGTTGAAGTTAATTACAACTGGTCTTTTGAGGGCCAACATATCGCTAATGTGGCCATCAGTGAAAATGAGTTTTATTTGGGCCATTTTAACAAGAGGTTCTGTGGAAAAGTCATAAAAAATAATATCTTATCTGCTGTACCTCCTTGAAGGACCTATGTTTGGAAAAGCAGAGGTAAGGTCTGACTGAATTGATGAGCTAATGGCTAGTCTGGAAGCAGCCAGACCAAAGTGAACTGCTGTCAAGTTAAAACTTCTTAATCATTACATAATTGGTCACATATAGACAACAAATGGTGACAGCAGCAGTTAGACGTAGCACTTCCTGTTCAGCCTGGGGTTTAGTGTCTGTTTCCTGTCCTCTCAGTTTCAAGCTGGTATAGAATGAAAGCATAGTATTATGGTCACCCATTCTGGTGCAGATGTCTTCCTGTTGTGAGAGAGCCATTCCTTCCCTCTGTCGCCCATTGCGCTTCTTTAAGATGAAGAATAGCATCAAGATAAATATTTTAAAGTCTGCTGGTTTCTTAAGTGACATATTGTAATTTTGATGTAAATTATATTTTTATTTTATTTTGTTTAATGCCTTGCAGTGACATTTGTTGTGAATTGGTGCAATATAAATAAACTGAAATGACGTAAATGGAACACTGAAGAACCCATTAACTTAGCCTGCATGGTGAGGGGACAGCACCTCACTAACCTTATTCATTTCTCCATCATTTTGCATAATAGTGAGCAGCTATAAATAACCAGAAGCTACATTTTTCACAGGAAATGTGGTGCAGGTAGAAGCACCTGGAATAATAATACTCAGACTCACAAATAGACTGCATAAACACTTTACACTGCAAAGCTGGTGCATTAATGAACTCATTGATTCATTTTACTCACATGCAATCAGTTCAAAACCTGTATGAGCTGCAGTTTTTGAAGTAAAAAAAAAGGAACTGTAACTTACAAGATTGCAACTGCAAATATTAACTGGGGATGTTTTTGGAGAAAACACACATGTTGTGTGTCACAGCGTGGTGAGAGCCATGATTGGGAATCATGTAACCTTGAAACGAGGTCAACATTCATCACGCTTCCGGAGGACGCCAGGCCTCGCTTGTTTGTTGTTGTCTGTAGAGTGTGTGTGTTTGTGTGTGTGTGTGTTCTAGTATATGCTGTCTTGCAAGGCCACTTTTTTCAAAATATACTATCTTGTAGGGACCCACTGCTCTTTATTATTCATTTTGGGACATATTTGGGTGGGGGGTTAGGTTTAAGTTTAGGGTCAGGGTGTAGAAATGAATGAAAAATGAATGGAAGTCAAAACCCCTGATTTATACACACCCATCTCTAGAGTTAAAAGAGATTTGTCTACTAAAGAGAAGCTATCCATGGAGAATACGCCTCAGTAATGCACTGCAAAAAATGTCAGTCTAACCAAGTTTTAAAATCTTATATCCAGCCAAAAAAATCTTTTTGATCTTGTTTTGA
>JAUBOC010006773.1:0-10749 GCA_032275365.1 Anablepsoides cearensis | reverse complement strand
GTGTACTATGCCAATTTTCTTAAGTATAAAGATGTTTTCTTTGACCTTTTGTATTTGAAGGATAGGCATGTCACAGGAACTTTAACATCACTTCAGGTGCAAACACGAAGCAAGTGAGTCAAACAGAAATAAATAACACAGCATTATCTGTAAAAGTGAGAGAGTTTTGTTCACTTTTGTGGTGAAAAGACGGTGGTAAAAAGACGATGGTCTTGACTTCTGAACAGAGTTGCTTTGAAATATTTTCCCTCTTTCGGACTGGGAACTCCCATTTGATAATGTCGATACAAGGGTGTCTGGTCCCGTATGACTTGGTGATCAAGAGGTTCCTCTAGTTGTCTGGTGCGTTTCCATTTTGTGGAGCAGTTTTCAAGTCTTTTCTTACTTGCATGTTTTAACTGCTGCACGTTTGCACCTGTCTGCCATCTTACACAAACGACCAAACTATTTGTTTAATAAAGTGACATATTAAATCTTGCAAAGAAAACCGTAGTGTCGGTGTTGGCCGCGATGTTGCATGGTTTTATTTGCCTCGATTGCCAAATACTTTTTTTTTTCATGTCACGGAGAACCCAATAACCTGCTGCACCGATGACGATAAAATAAAAAAAAATCTATGTTTTAAACTTGACCAAACATTTGCACATGAAATACAAAGGATAAAATGTGCGCCTTGAGAGAAAAACCCGGAAAGGTCAACTGTACTCAAGTGGCCTTCGGCAAACCGTAAGGTGGCAGATGTTTCATCCTGATACACGGCATGATTTGACAAAATAAAAAGCACACTGTCTGTTACTACTACAAACTCTTCAGAAGAACCTGCATCACAAAGTTGTGGTGTGTGAACAGTGAGGCAACAGAAACCTGTAAGTTGAGTCTGTTGTGGTAAAGCTTGGTTTGTCCTGTGTGGCAGGCTGTGGATACACGGTCAATAAACACGAGGTCTACCCTGATCTGTGCTTCGTTCCGGATCAGTTCGTGAACGGACTAGACCTGTACCAAGTGGATGGTGTGTCCTTTATTGTCTAAAGTTATTACCTGTAAATAGGAACCACGGGTTTACTGGAAACATGACTAACCTCTTGTTTGCTGGAGCTTGTCAGAGAGATTCCTGGCTGTATTTTTACCATATTTGGAATTTGCAAGCTGGGCCCCGGGGACCAACGTTTGCTGTCATCAAGCAGTTCCTGTCTCAAACATTTCATGTCAGTATTCTATAAACCTTTCATACATCATTCAGATAAGTTGTATAAAACGTTCCAGCTGAAATTTTGTGATAAATGCTACAGTTGCTGCTGCTTGTCGTCATAAATTATTAAAACTATTATAAAAAAAAAATAATGCAAAACTGACAGGGACATAAACAACTTCTCCACAAACTATGCTATGTTTAATGCAAGGGTCAACCTAATTCGCAACAAAGAAAATACAAATTTGTTGATAATCATTTTGTTTGTGCCCCTCACCACTGACCTACTGCTACCTGCTCCAAAATGCACAATACGTGCCGTTTTCTTACTTTCTTTTTCTGTTCCTCCTTCGGGGGGCGCCACAGCAAATAATCCTCCTCCATCTCACTCTGTCCTAACTGCATCCACACATCTCATACACCCTTCTGCCAATAATACCCTCGGTCCCTCCTCTGAACATGTCCAAACTGTCTCAGTCTGGTCTCTCTAACTTGCTGTAGGGTTTGTTAGCAGTAGGACAGAGAATGCAGGCAGACGCGGGGAGTAAAAGAAAAAATATACTTTTAGTAATAAGGCGAGGTGGCAGCTTACAACTTGGGGATAAAATAATGTGCAACACAAACGTACTGTATGCCTGTTAACGCAGAACTGATGACGATTAAAAAAAGAGACTGAATAAACAGAGCAGAGACTGATGGAGCAGTGGAGGCAGCTGTGCTGATTAGGAAGTGTTAACAGGTGAGGGTGGCTGATTGACTAATGGGAGGCTAACTAAAGGTGAAACACAAGAAATTGTGGACCTAAACAAAAATTCTTAAAGGATAATAAAGTGACTCAGGATACATTGAAATAAACAAACCAAAAAACACAAAGTATGACACATTCCGTAAATCCAAAATAAATACAAGCTGCTGAAAAAACATTGAATGGCCTCTGTGTACTGCTGCTAACTGTACAATTATACAATTTTTAAAATAAATCTCACTGCCAATTTACATACTGTACATTCACACACCAAATTCAATTCAATTGATATATTTTATCTTTAGAAGCCAAGTTGACTAATTAAAATAAATATATTTAATTTAAAACAAAATCCCAGATGTCTGCCTCATACCTGCCAACATTTGCTGACAGTAACGAATAACACCTGTTCATGTTAACGAGCAGCTGTGGAGTGAAGCAGCTCTAAGGGGGTTTAGGGGTATATGCCCTCAGAAATGTTTTTTAAATATCTACTAAAACGTATGCATTTTCCAGCCATTTGAAGAGTGTTTTACTAAATTCTTGGTATTAATAAAACAATTTTCAAAAATCTGTATTTTATGAAGGGTAAAACACTGAAAACCCGACTTTAACCTGAAGCTTATCTGAGATCCAATATCCCGATTATATTTTCTATTTACAAACTGATCATAAGTAGTTATTCTTGATTGCATCATATGATACTTTTATTATAATTTTTTTGCACCATATAACCTTATAAGCAGGCTGAGAAACCCACAGAACAAGTTACCATCAAAAACTTGAGTAACCAGTGGTTATTCTACAGACTAAATCAACTATACTCTGATAAAAAAATTATAAAATAAATGTTTTCTTTTTTTTTTTGTCCCTCATTTGTGGTGCCCCCAAGATGGACGGCGACCTAAACATTTGCATATACTGCCTACATCATGGGCCGGTCAGTGAATGGGTAAATAATAATAATAATAATAATAATAATAATAATAATAATAATAATAATAATAATAATAATAATAATAATAATAATTATTATTATTATTATTAATAAATTTTTTATTTTATTTTTATAGTTCTTCAAATATTCAAAATTCATTGCCTGTCCATTTATAATGTGCCATTTCAGGATCCAAGTTCCACTCTGTCGCTCCAGTTTAAATAAATAAAAAGCTTTGTCCAACAGAGGAGATAATAACTATAAGTTTTCCACAGGAATACACTTGTACAGATCACTTTAAGTGTCCACATACATCCAAGCTTCAACGACAGGAAGCTAATCTAACTGATGCAGAGTGTAGGCTTTTACTGGACTCACACTGCTGTAAGTAATCTCAGTGTTTTCTCATCAGAGAGAATGAACTTTAGGTCAGAAATCTTGTTATAACACTTATTGTGTTATTTGTGAAAAAAATAATTAAACAACACCAGTAAAGAGTGATAGTGTTAACTTGTTAAGAACAGTTCAAATTCTGCAGCACTAATTCTGACTCTTGCTGGATTTTAGAATAGTCTCATGGTATAAATAAAATGAAGTTTCAAATTAGTGTTCAAGAAGCTGAAGGAAATGAATCTTGTGAAGTCTGAGTTTATGGCTCTGATAAAGAAATTGCACTTAAAATGATCCATAAATATGCCACTTTTTTGGTTTGTGGCAATTTTGTGCTTCAGCCAGGCAAAAAAAAAGGTTGTAAGTCTGTTTGTTTTATCTCCTTTCACCCTAGTTCTCTTTCAGATGGATTGCTTTGGTACATTCGAGTGAACAGATTTACTTCAGCTTCACCTGTTTGTCCCCAGATTGTTGGACTACCACAAAGTGTACACATATTAGCATGCTGGCTTAGTGGTTAGCACTGCTGCCTCACAGCAAGAAGGTCCTGGGCTCAAACTCTGGTTTGGGCCCTGGGTCCTTCTGAGTGGAGTTTGCACGTTCTTGTGTTTGTGTGGGTTTTCTCTAGTTTCCCTCCCACAGTCCCATTTGTTCCTGAAGCTCGGGTGGATTTTCACCAAACACAACCTCACGCTGCGTTTCAAACCTGACAGGACTCTTAGACAGAAGCCAGCCCAAATCTAAGGTTCACACTGAGCAAGGTGTCTGCAGTTCAGTGCAGTGATTGATGCTCAGACCCTCCACAGATGCATGGCTCAATACATATGTTGGACAGAGAAACTAACCAGAAAAAACAACTTAAAAAAGAGAAGGAGGCCTCAGATTTCAGCTTTGTAAAACTTACAATGCAGCGTTGAGCCTGATGCCCAATCAGTTTTCCTCTAATTCACACCCTCATGCATGTGACCAAAACTTCTCTCTTGTGATCCAGGCAAACAAAAACCTTAACGACTCTCCATTGCGAGCAGTTTATTCTGCACGTCCATCCCGGTTACATAACAAGCTTCCACACTTCGCAGTTTTAAATCAAGAAAGCTTCCTGGTTGGGGAAGGCAAAGTGTGTATAACTACAAAACAGAAGTCTAGCTGTTTTGTTTCTTTAAAGTTTTTTTTTCAGAGTTCATTAAATCCTGCCTGACTGGGAAGCACGTAACGTCCTGACGCCTGCAGGGTTCTCCGGGGACAGTCCCTCGTGTTTCTTTACGGCGCCTCAATTAGTATTTGTTCTTCAATAAAACTGCTCGCTGACACATGGGGGCACTTCACTACTCCGGTCGTGTTGACTGTAAATCCAGATGAGTGGCAGGAGACGAGTGATAGGTGGATCTGTCGGGCCGTGTGGTCTCCTCGTGTTTTTGTTACTCACAGATAAATAAAAGTTTGCATCAGTGATAATAACGGATGAGGGAAGCTTTAATAAACTTTGGGTCGTTGTCTGTAACGCCACAGAATAATGCATTTGAGGAAAAGCTTTTACATTTATAATTGCCCCCCCCCCCCCCCCCAAAAAAAAAGACAAAAAAAAAAAGGTCATGTCACATTTTTAGTACCTGAAGGGCTATTTTTGGATTGTACTCGTTAACCACATCTCATAGTATCGCCCACCTACAGTATCAAGAGATCAGTTTTCTCATTTCCATCTCTCCCTGTCTGCCTTAGGAACGGTCGTCCTGCATTACGACCGCACAAAACGATGGAAAAGCCTTTTGAAGTGAATCGTTTCATAATGCCTTAAAATAATGTTGCTGCAAAGCAGATTCCTGAGTGAGTACTCTTAGTGCTGTCAAACAGGTGCTTTTACAGAATCCACACTTCAGCATTAAAGTGGGAAATTCTAGTGCGTGTGGTGGCGGGGGTTCTGAAAGCATAAATACCTGACACCGCAGCACTTTTTTAAGCCAATTTGAAAAGAAATGTTTACTCCTACAGATAGCAGAATTCTTGTACTTTTCTCCTATAAAGTACATAATTCCACTTAAAGGTCTAACATCTCCTGAAGAGCCTGAGCAAACATCTTGTGTAATATGCTCACACTCAAAGTGTATGTTAGAGATAACCCTCAGCTACTACCAGACCAGATTTTAGCCCAATAATTGTATAATTGACTGAGCTATAGGCAGTTTTGTGTTATTTAAGGTCGATGGGCTGTAGCAGCCATGTTGAATTTATTTGACCCCTAAAGGGAATCAGTTGTAGATGTATACCCACTGAATATTCCCTGACATTTTCAATAACATCCAATCAGTGGTTTGAGGGATATTTTGCTAACAGACAAAGACACAACAGACATTCAGCTATTGCACAATATGTATTAGTGTTTGGAATGTGTTGAAGATGAGTGGCAGCTGCTACCACGCCAAATTTTGGCTCAATATCTGTATAATTATCTGTGATATAGACCATTTCATGTTTATTATGGTTAGTTGGCTGTGGCAGCCATCTTGAGTTGGGTTAAATCTAAATGATCATGTTAAATAGATGCACATTTACTAAATATTCCCTGAAAGTGTCAATAAAATCAAACGAATGGTTTGGGAGATATTTTGCTAACAGACACACATAGTTGACTCTAAATGGCAAAGTTTTACAAAGGAATTGCATGAGTATAAATTGAAATTTAATTAGTTGTAGATATTTTCTTAGTTAAATTTGTATTTTGTTAAGTGAGCTTTGCGATATTTTGCTAACAGACACACAAACACACAAACTTATTGCCTTAATTTGCAGGCAGTACAAAAAAATACAGCCTTACATTCTTGAAAACCCAGGATTTATTCATTTGCTATTTTCAGAGCTTTCATAAAGACCTTTCTGTGTCTGTGTTTTTACATTCAGCCTCAGTATTCTGCACGCTTGTATACAGCTCACCAAAAACACGACTCCAGTTGTAGCTCCTGCCGTCGAGGGCTAACTTTACACAGATCCAGGTTATTTCCTTGAGCCTCTAAGTGACAGTGATCGATGACGCTGTCATTAGAAGCTGCAGGGCTCATCTACTGGCTCTGCCTGCTGATTTCTGCCTCCCGTCCTTCTTTTAGCCTGCTCCATCAAAGGTACTGGAGGTTAAGACAGAGATCCTGATCCTCCAGGTCAAGCTGTCCCTGTGGTTTGTAATTTATTCAAATGTGTTGCTTCTTCTTTTACAGTTCCCTGATTACTTTACCTTGTGAACATAAAGTAATCTGTTGACAGGGCAGCAGGTCAAAGGAAAGCAAAGTGGAGAGAATAAGCAAACTCAGCTTATTTTAGTGGTAGACGGACCAGTAAACTGTCAGCTAAAATGAGTTGTTTCCCCACTACTTTCCTACCCGGACGTTTGTTCCTACCCTCATCTAGAGTCATGGACTCTGAGTAGTGATTAAAAGAACAAGCTTTGCAGATACAGGAGGTCAATTTTCTTTCCTGTAGTTTAGCAGGACTCTCTCTCAGAGTAGAAGCTCGGTTATTCTGGAGAGATTAAGAGTAGAACCACTGCTTCTCCACAAAGAAAGGAACCAGTGGTTTGGGCTTCTGGTAAGGTTGACTCCATAAGGATTTTTTCCAGGCATGTCCAACTAAGGGAAGACCCATGATATGCTGGAGAGTCTATTGACCCTTTTCCGCTAGCACCTCTACAGCACAGTTCATTAGAACTCTGTTCAGCATGGTTCATTTCATTTCACTTCAGTAACAGCTCTAGTTTGATCAGATCATTGTAAGATGTTGCAGTACCAGATGCTGGAAATTATCGCCACATGCCGAACCAGCTGGTGATGGTTATGCTTCATTAGGGTATTTGCTATAGCCACCATTAAACATGGTAGAAGAAGAAGACCCAAAAAAGGTATGCAACACAACAATGGAGGGCATGGTAGTGGTGTTATTCCAAATGGCAGATTGGGTTGTTGTGAGAGTAGCTCAATTACTGCGCTAGTGGAAAAGGGTCAATAGACTCTCCAGCCATATGTCCTAGGAACACCTTATTCAGGTTCTCTTTGGATGGGAACATGTATGGTTAGCTTATAAGAAGGGACAGGACTTTACAATAGTTGCTTCATCCTGCCCGTTCTCGAACTTTCTGTATTTTCTTTTCTTCATATTTATATATACAGATGCTATGGACTATTTTGCGGATACCGCCATCTTTGCCTAGCGCAAAGCATAATGGTCCAGTTAGGGGGCATCCGTTGTCAGTGTGTGAATTAAATGACTGAATGGGTCGTGTACTGTGTTTTACTTGTGTATATGTGCAACAATAATCACAGATGAAAACAGGTTTAAATATATAGAATAATGAAAACACAAGATTGTCACCACTCGATCTAGAACTTGGGCTAAATATGTTAGCGTGGTTTGCAAAGGACCGCATATCACATTTCCTGACTACGGATCATTTTTACCACTTAATATATAGGTATCGACTATATAAAAAACTTGACCAAATAATGGTGTATGGTTTTTTATTAACAATAATTTACACCATACAGAACTACAAATCACAAAACCAAATGCATTTACCAGTGTTGAAACAAAAATATGTATTTTGAATTAATATTTAAGCCAAATTTGATGTGTGGCCAACAAGGATGTTTTATACGTAGAATTTAATAAATCAAAGCTCAGCCTGCCTTAAGATTATATTTAGATTATATGTTAATCACCCAGCCCCACTGTTCATAATGCTGTTAAGATCACTGTATACTAGGGTTTTCTCTGGCAATATATTTAATATAGTGCCATATTACAGTAATTACTACATTATATTAAGAGTAAAATATTGCACAGCAGTATAACCTTACCTCTATTTTGCATCTCCAGGTGCTATTTTAGACACTAATTCCAACATTTGAGCAGGTAAAAGTTCTGGACGAGTTTGTTCTTTGTCTGATTAGAAGTTGGTACCTCACAAACCAAAATAAACATTTTAAAATGTGCAACAATCCAAACTTTAAACTTTAAACCTGTCACATCGTTTACTTTTCTTTTGTTTGCTCCCAAACAATCCCATAAACCACTGCTTCCTGTAGGCTGCGCTTAACGGTATCCGCAAAATAGTCCATGTTCAAAATAAATAAAAAAACAAATGAGCAAACCATCAGCTACAACTTTAAAACAAATGTTTTTAGCATCAAAGTGGGGTTTTTCTCTAATTTGTTCAGGGTTATGAACATGTGTTAATAAGTTGCACTTCATCCTGTAGTGTTGTCCATAATATTGGGATCACTGTCCTGTTGGAACACCAAACCGTGTTACTTGATAAGCGTTCAAACAATTTATTCAGAAAATATTTTCAGGACCCCACCCTTTGGGAACCGCTGCTTTAGATGCTTCCTGTTTGGACACGTCTGAGTTGAATAAATATGTGATTAATAGGCTTGTGCAGAACTTGAAAACCTCCTGAAGAGCGGGGAAACGACTAAAACAGGAAGGATTGTGGTCCAGGATTGAGGGGCTCTGCTCTAGAGGTTAAAATGAGGAAAGCCAGAGTAACACAGCCTTGGCTTGCATGAGTAATTGTGTCTGAGTGCCTTACCTCACGGCGTTCAGAAGGAGATTGTATCTGACTCGCCTGGATTTAATTCATCCTGTTTATTGAGTGGAAAAAGTGCCACAGTAAGCAGAGAAATGGACAGCAGCACCTTGATTTGATGGCTTTTTGCTAAAGCTGCTTTTTTATGAGGAGCTTTCTTCATGAGAGCAGGAGTGAGATGAAAGGGGACCTACATTTTTTTAACATTATTTTTAGTGCTAAGTTGACTACAGCTTCACACTTGAATGACTTCAAAATAAAACAAAAACAAAACAAAAAAAAGGAGCCCATGTGTTACTTGCTGCTACTATGATTTGGAAAAATCTCAGGCGATGCACCGTGGAAGCATGACCAGAAGCAAGGCAAGAACAAAGAGCTGTTATTGTCTACAAAACAACTTTTGCTTACGGCAGGAATCTGGGTCGTGCCACACGCGGCCAGCGAAACTGAGCGCTGTGGAATTCTGAGCCGAGCCGAGGACTCGGAGCAGACGCCACGCGAGGCTAACGTTTTCAAAGAAAGCTGCTCTGTCATGACGTCGACGCTGCTAGGCAACAGAGAAATGCAGAGTCAGCGCACAGAGGGCACGTTGCTCCGAGTCATTCATGTGCAGTTCACACGATTTAAAGCGAATATTAAATGGTTTGTCTTGGCAAAATTGCTGCCTGTCAAGTTGTGAAAATCTTACATGTTGTTTTTTTTTCTTCTCTCAGATCAAAGCTTTTAGTGAGAGTAAAGACCGACTAAACTAAAAATAATAAGAGAGCTTGAATGAACATGAATAGTTTTGAAATTAGATTTGTTTTAAGATGGCTGGGATCCACTTTGTTCTTGGTCCTGTTTGAACAAATCATTAGCTCTTTTTCCTCTGTCAGAACAGAACGCTAAAATCTAAGTTTGTTCAAAGAAATTCATTATTTTCTTTGACACGACTTCAAAACTTCAGAACGCTGCTTTTAATGCTGGCAGTTTTACCATTTTTACCCAAGTAAAGGATGTTTTTCAGAAAAGTTGTTCAGTACCAGAGTCGTGAAACATATTGCACACACACATGTTGGTTTTTTATATCAATTGCATTGACCCAGACCCCTTTACCCAAACCTCTCACCCTAAATCGACATTCGTACCCGCTTTGGTCACACACACACAGAAGGCCATGTCCAGCCCCTGACAAGGAAAAGGATAAAATGTTTGCGCTTTAAAATGAATTAAAAAAAGAAAAGTGTGACGTTCATGTGCTGATAAAGACAAAAAAAAAAAAGCCAGTGATACGTTTGTTTTAATCAGCCTGCCGGGAAGTATCTGATGTAGTATAAATATATAATGTAACACGAAGAATGATGATTATTTCATTAGATGAGAATTACAGTTTGAGAACAAAGTAATGCACCGTATCTGATCATCATTAGCAAGACCCTGAATGAAAGACAAAAAAAAACTGCATGAATTTATTTGATCATTTTTATTACATGAATATTTGCATAAAATTTTCGCTTCTCAGTACCTGACAGGGGTTTTCTGTTCAGTGACAGTAATCTTCATTTAGTTCATTAACTGCTTTGTGTAAAATGCCGTCAGATTACCTGGATTGAGCCAGAACAACAAAATATGTGCAATAAATAATTAAAAAAGTGTTTGTTTTTTTGTTGCTACTTTGAGTTGCATTACTGTAAATGATCATTTATTTAGGATTAAATAAATATCCTTTACATGACATTGTATTCTGTTTATTCATTATTATTTGAAGTTTTGGATGGTTTGAATTTATCAAAAAAAATATATATATGACAAGTAAAACCTTCATGATTTGATTAAAATATAGAGTTGAAAATGCAAACTTTGTTTACAGTGGGGAGAACAAGTATTTGATACACTGTTGATTTTTCAGGTTTTCCCACTTACAAAGCATGTAGAAGACT
>JAUBOC010006679.1:0-10752 GCA_032275365.1 Anablepsoides cearensis | reverse complement strand
GGGAAATGACATCAATAGAAATACGTGGAGCTGGATTTTAATTTATGCAATAAGACAAAACAGTCTTGTTGTTTTCACTTTGAAGAAATTTGTTGAACAACTGATGTTACAATACAAAGAGTTGGATGTTGTCTTGTTAAATTTTATATATTGAGAAATAAATGTTAAATTAAAAAAAAAAAGTTTATTATAAAAAAAAACCCACAAAAAGTACCAAAAATTGATACCGTTGAGTACCGGTACCCATTCCCAGGTACCGGATATTGGTACTGAATCGATTCAAACATCAAAGGTACCCATCCCTACTTAGTATTAAAATATGTTTTTACTGATTTAATGGCACTACACATATGCACCTTAAGTTTTGATATTTGTATACTGAAAGGGTCTGATGCTCTTATTTTGAAATGTTTTTAAAATCAATGTGCTGTATGCTCCTGAGATTAGCTACTAATTACGTTGTAGTTTTTAGTAAGCATTAAAACACTTGTGTCTTACACTGGACAACATGTCGAAGTTTCATATTACAGCAACTGAGGAAGTCAAGTAACGCAACAGGTGAGGGTTCTCCTCTGTCAACATACCTGCCATGGAGTGTGGCTTGCATCTAAAGAGGCTGTGAGATCTTGACCGGAAGCCGAATTACTATGGTCCCATGGGGCCAATGGAGCCAAGCCCAAAGTCAATCACTGCCATCTTAAAGCATCTCTAGCCTCAAACTTTTCTACTTTGAAAATGTTTAAATGGCCTTCAGTTTGGCATTACATGGCTATTTGCACAAAATTCAATAGTTATTTACAAACGCAAATAATGGTAGCAGAAGTTATGTGCTACAGCCTAGGGCACTTCCTGCAGGAATACAAGTTTATTTCTGCCAGCATAACTTTGTAATGAAAAAACTGATGGGAGTTGCCTGACGTCCTTCCAAGCTGACTAGATCCCTCTTAACACACCACACACAGCAGGAATAACTTCTAAAATTATCTTATCGTCACAATAATCAGAAGATCCTTAAGATTGTTGGAAGGAAAAAGTCAGGCCAAAAATAAGCACCATTTTCTTGCCGAGTGAACCCGGCATTAAGCATTCGTAAGACGAACATTAAAACTCATGCCACTCACAGTCCACAACTCTTAGAGATTTAATATATTTTAAGATGTCACCAATCCACAGTCTTAGCTGCAGTGTTGGGTGATTAGTCCTATCAGAAATAAACTCTGTTGCTGAACTGGAAGTCGTTCAAAGAGCAATTATTATAACATGTAAAATATTAAAGGTTTATAACACAGAGTTCCACTTCAAAATGTCTGAGCCATTGTTTTAACATTAAGTAAAGTCATTTTAAACCTATTTTTCTATGCTTCAAATGATTCTTCCAATGCAAATCTGTCTTTTCAACAAAATATTTTTGCTTGAAATTCCTCATTTAGGATCACATGGCTACATCCCACCAGGAACCAGACGACCACCTGTGAGACATGGAGTCACATGAATCTGCTTATAGACTGGATTAACGTGCCATTATTGGTGTTCTCCACCCAAATCTGTTCACCTTTTCTCAGTGTTGTCTCAATTCTGCAGAGTTAAATAAGCTCCGCCCACTGGTAAGGGTTAAACAACAATTAACATTGCTGTTGTAAACCACCATGCAGAAAAATGTGTTGATTAAACCCTTCTTTTTAATCCATCATGTTGCAAGGAAATAACAGAAACAAGTTTAAATTATGTTTAGGTGGATGTAACTCAAATGTCAGGGAAATAAGAAATATTTGTGTGATTAAGTCATAATTGACGCTTTAAATTACATCATTAAGACCCTCCCTCAACAAACCTGTCCCGTATTTCGAAGAGGCTGAGTTGGCAAGACCTTTTCTTTTTTTAAAAATCTAATGTAGTTTTAATAATTAGTTTTTGGGAAGAAACATATTATTTTTAAAGTTTAGTTCTTTTGCAGTGGGGTTTTTTGGAAAGGTTATGAGAAATAGTTTTGCAACTGTTTTATATGGCTTTTTGAACAAGATCAGCTTGAAGAACTAGTGTTAAGTATCGCTTTAAGAATTGTTTAACAGCTGTATGTTTTACACAAACCCACACACACACACACACACACACACACAGTGCTTTTCTGTCAGGCCAAATAAAGAAACAATGGATTCACTGTGGACTCAAAGGAATATACTCCTCCATGTATTTCTCAAATGTTTAATTAAGCTTGTGTGTGCGCACACACGCATTCACTTACACACCTGGTGCAGGGACTGAGGCAGCCGAGTGTAGTTGTCATTTTCTCCAAGGGCCTGCAGGGAGTCCAGCACTTCAGGGCTGAGCGTCTGTGCTTCATCTGTGGAGACACCTCCTAGAAACAAGAAAACACAAACTAATTTGATCTAACGATTCATCTAATAACTCAGGTGCCTGCAACTTCTTTCATTTGTGAATGTATTAGCTGTTCAGTTTCATTGCAGTATTTCTGTGTTAGCATCATAGAGCTACATTAGTACAAGTGTGAAAAACATACAATGTAAATTATTATAAGATAAATGCAAAAGGTTAATATATCAGTACTACTGACACTGAAAAACATGTTTCTCAGTATGACAGCTGAAGTCAGAATTTTTACTCCGAAAGCTGAAGTCACCAGCAGCCTCATGACTGTTCTTCATACAGGAAGTGTAAATAGTTAATAAAGAGATGTCACTCTGTCTATAAATCTGTAACTATGGCCCAACGTCTGTCAGTGAATAAACTGGAACAGTGTTTGTACAGAAAGTTCCAAACTCAAGGTAATGGGTTATAAACTGGTCAGTAAGTAACGAAAACAAGTCAAATTATTTGATACTTCTCTCAGGCTGATTTATCAAAGGTTTGTGTGTTTAAAATGATGCTCAAGCTGATCTAACTATGCGCATCAAAGATTGCATCTGTCAAATAAGCAAAATAGCAGACTCAATCTATTGATTGAGTCTGCTATTTTGCTTATTTGCCTTTATGAATGTGAAAAATATGATAATTATTAAATTTGAAAAGAAAAATTGAAATTGATTACTTATGATATAATTATCATAAGTAATCAAATAATTATCATAAGTAATCAATGAAAAACTAAATAAAACAAATCGCTGCAGCTTAGCAGTTTTAAAAAGTGAACATAAATTAGGAATGTGTGTGAAACAAGTCCATCCTAACTGTCGTTCCCTATTTTTCTTTTATGAGTTCAAATCCAGAGCTGTGACAGTGTTTTTTGTTGTTTTTTTCTTTCTGAAGCTTTGTCCAAAAATACAACCTGCATTACAAAATGCATTACTTTTTATTTTTAGTCAAAGCCAGAAAGAGCTGCTCATGTGACTCTAGAGCAACAGTTGCCAACACTTCATATCATCATATGAAAAAACTCTTTCCAACACTGCATTTTCTTACATCTGGATTATTTGCCTCCTTGATGACAGCCAGCAGCACAAACAAAAATATCAATTTGCACCTTATATCAATTGCATTATGCAGTATTAGTAAATTGCATGCAACATACCCACTAACAGCACGGCAGCTGTTTAGTTTACCCAGCAATTTTCCCTTGTTATCTAGGATCTTGATAAATCAGCCCCTTTAACGTCTATTCAAGTTTTCTAATGAGGACAAATGGAACTGTCACATAAACCTAGCTAAGTATGCAAAAGTTTGAGATAGAATGTGAAAAATATAAGGCAAAGTAAGAATGTTTTTACAAACCTAACTTCTTAATTTTTTCTACCCAATTAAAAAATGCAACGTGAGAATTCAGAAGAAAGATCTCATGAAACTCCTTTGGTGCAACAACCAAAAAACAACAGAAGATTTTACAGACGCACTTAAAGTCAGAAATGTTGTAGGATTATATTCATGTATTTAAATAGCCAATTACTAGGGGTGCAACAGTACATGTACCCGTTCAATACACACTTGTATCAACAATACAGATTTTTTAAATGTATTGTATCAACTTGTCTTCTGAAGATGCTCTGTGTTGAAGGATCAGTAGATCTGTGTTCAACTACGCCACCTAGGCTGCATTTTCGAGCGCAGATCCACTGAGAAACTTGCTGTTTCAGCAACATTTAATTTAAAAACTAGACTTTTGAGGTTAAACAAATGTTTATTATTAATTTTTTAAAAATACAAGTTAAAAAGGGCATGGAAATTTCTCTTTTTTGTATCGAAAAAATATCGAACCGTGAGACTAAAGTATCGAACCAAACCGAATTGTGAATTTTCTGTATTCTTGCACCCCTACCAATTACACCAAACAAGAGCTCTTGAGCATTAGTTTCCTTTGTGTAAAACATTAACTGAAACAGAAACAACTGGTGAGGAGCAACCAAACTGTCCACCATGTTGTACAAGATAGTTTCATGTCACAGGATCAACACCAGGTATAACTAAAGAAGACACAATGTAGTTTAACAACATCAGCAAGCACTGTACAAGTGTATATTTTAGATCAGACTCTGTCCAGGTTATGTCCAGAACATTGCCACTAACTCAAAAGTTGCAGAGGACAAGTTTTTCCAAAGATACCGTAGGTCCCCTCACCCATTCATGCTGGGGTGTTCAGATATGTAATTTTCCCTTTTGTTTCAGAAATAAAAGGGTGTCTTGTGACTTTTGATTCGCCCAGTAGTTGCAGTGGCTTGTTAGGAAAACTAGTGCTGCACATTAAAAACACATTATTTTCTCTTCAGAATTAGAAGTTGTTCAGCAGAGCCATAAGCACAGAATATCTGTCTACTGTCCAGACTCAGAGAAGTCTGAGCAGAAATGCTCTTCGTGAAAGATTTGCAGCCAAGAGACAAATCTCAGACATGGGAACAACGCTAAGTGGCACTACACTTTACTGTGTGATTAAAGATCATATTATATAAACACAGCCGCTAATGATAAATCCAGTCCAGATTACAATAAACACGATGAACCATCCATGGAAAACATGTTAGTGAAAAAGAGAAAAATATTTTTTGTTTCTCTACATCCATTTTTCACTGATACAGAATAAGAAGCCAAATCCCCTGAGGTGCTATCATGCTATAACAAAATAACAGTTGTTTTATACAAATAACATTAAGTTGTTTACCTGTTGCACAATCGAGTAATGTTCCCTCCTCGTTCTGTGTTCTGATGTTTTCAGGACCTTTTGGTGGACTGGAGGTTTTATTCCCCATCACCTCTATTCCCTCCACGATCCCTAAAAGCTGCTAAGAGATTCTCTATTGGGCAGTGGCTGTGCCTTTTTTTTATTAAACACTTTAGAAAATCAGTAATTGTACTGAGTTATATAAGAATACTTTCTCCTTGAAGAGATGAGGATTACTTGGACAAAGTTGCTCCAATAAAAGTTTCAGAAAAACTGTACCAGCATAGCAACAATGAGGAGCTGGGTGTCAGAAAATGTCACTTGTGAACGTCTTTAACGAAGCATATATTTAATCCTGCATCACTTCTCCTGGGTGGCTGAGAACAGAGAGGTTGGAAATGTTCCCACAGTCTACAAAGGCAAAGCTGTAGTTGATGCCATTCCCAGCTCCGATGGTGCTTCCACAACCCACCAACACTGAAGCTTCACAGTAATTTTCCTTTTCTCCTTACACACAAAAATCTTGGTCTTGGTTCTTGGTCCCAGGTATACTGTCAAAACACAGAACAACATTTTAAAGACAAAATGAAACATTGTGTATCAAGCAGCATGGCTGATGACATGACTCACAGCAAAACGTTGTCCTGAATAACTCTTTATAGCAGACTGTATAACAGAACAATTACCAGTGTCACAGCACAGACAGACAGCTCTCTGTATACTATTTAATTATTATCACCCACTGCCTGTAATTGTCTGTCTGTTCTGATTTGTGTTTGTTTCTTTGTCTATAAGGAAAATATACAATAAACCACTGAATGGATTTTAATGAAATGCTCAGTATGTGTAGTCAACTGAATATTGAGAATATTAGACAGGGGATTGAACCTACAACCCACCAGTTACAGGACATTGGTCTCCTTCCAGCATCAACTTCCAGGTTTTTATTAATATTATGACCCTCGCACGCGAAGCGATGACAACCAGAATAAAAAAAAATGTCTAAAAGTCTTGTCATATTATTATCTAACAGTTTATTTATCTGTTTATTTATAAATAAATAGCCCCCCGACTCACACTTTATCTGAAAAAGGGGTATCTGAACATACAAAAATGCTTATAACTCAAAAACTATCAAACATAGAAGCTTCAGATATTTTTTTGGTTATTTAACCAATGGGCACCAATAGGGGGTGGGGGATAAGAGAGAGGGGGTGAGGGGTAGAGGAGAGAAACAGAGAGAGAGAAAGAGCCAGCAAAGTCAGGGAATTTAGGGGGCGTGTATCTGAATCGGTGAAGTGTTGTATGCACTTGCATGAACATGTGTAAAATGAAACCATGTGTAACCAGTCTCCAAACAGCCCCGCCCAGCCATAATCGCAGAATAATGATGTTTTTGTTCATCTTCGTCTTGCTTCCAGAGTCACACTCTAGAGTGGGAGGAGGGAAAGGTGGGCAAAGTGTCAGTTTACATAACATCCATGGAGAGTTTGAGATATCCAGCCTTGAAGGCCACGTTGGGCGGGGGGAGGGCAAATCAGTTGTTTTGAGAACAGCCTGATGCAGAAGATTTGCTTTGTTGCCTTAATGTCTCACCAGAAACTCTAAAAGGTGAAAGTTCCAATCAGCCAAATTAGTTGGTCATTCCCCGCCTCACCGAGCACAACTTCTCCAAGATCTATACATGCCTATACCAGCAGGCTCAGGAACCACAGCTGGCCTGCGACCCCCAACGAGGATCCCTTCCAGCCTGAGTGTTGACAGCCTGGTGTAAACTATCACATAAAGCAGGCAGTCTCAACAGGGCCTGAATAGCTGCCAGCACTTTCCAGATTTTTACAATAGCACAAAATCCACCACCACTAATCAGTAGAAATCCTGCTACCATAAATTGAATTATAAAGACATCTCCGATGTCCTCAATCAACAATGGAGAAAGGCACATCATCTTCCAATCCCGCCAAGAATCCATAACGCACCCAGCTGCACACGTTCCATCAGGACACCAAGGCTCCCCTTTGCCCAGATCCCATGTAGAAAAAAATTGATGAATATTGTTGAGACCAGCTGACCAGATCCATAATTTCTAGTTTTTAGATGATATGTAAAGGAGGCTCCAAAATGAAGCAAGGCAGGGTAGATAAGAGAAGGCTGAAGAGAGAGGGGAAAAAAAAGCATCTGCCTTCAGAGCAGAAGCCAATAATAAGAAAATGGAAAAAAAATCAGGAGCAGATAATGCACAGAAGATTTTCTTCTCACCTTAACACAAATGGTAACAAAAGAGCATAAATGTTTTGTTGCACAACCTTTTGATGTGATCACTGCAATCAATCGATTTCTGTAACTGTCAATGAGACTTCTGCAGCTCTCAGCAGGTATTTTGTTCCACTCCTCATGAGAAAACTGCTCCAGTTGTCTCAGGTTTGAAGGGTGCTTTTTCCAGACGGCATGTTTCAGCTCCTTCCAAAGATGTTTAATAGGATTTAGGTCAGGATCATAGAAGGCAACTTTGAAATAGTCCAATGTTTACCTCTTAGACATTCTTGGGTGTTTTTGGCTGTATGTTTTGGGTCATTATCCTGTTGTAAGACCTGCAACTGAGACCAAGCTTTTCTGACACTGGGCAGTACATTTCTCTCTACAATCCCTTGATAGTCTTGAGATTTGATTGTACTCTGCACAGATTCAAGACCCCCCAAGCAGCTCCAGAACATAACATACGTTGCACATAAGACCATAAGTTCGTAGGGACAGTACACACAGTAGGGACAGTGTTCTTTTCTTCATATGCTTCATTTTTCCCTCTGTGAACATAGAGCTGATGTGCCTTGACAAAAAGTTCCATTTTTGTCTCACCTGTCCATAGGACATTCTCACAGAAGCTTTGTGGCTTGTTGGCAAATTCCAATCAGGCTTTTTTATGATTTGTTTTCAACAATAGTGTCGTCTTTGGTCATCTCCCATTAAGTCCACTTTGGTTTAAACAATGACAGATGGTGAGATCTGACACTGATGTTCCTTGAGCTTGAAGTTTACCTTTAATCCCTTTAGACGTTTTTCTGGGTTATTTTGTTCCCGTTCACATTATCAGTCTCTTTGATTTGTCATCAGTTTTCTTCCTGCAGCCACATACAGGGAAGTGAGCCACAGTCCCATGGATCTTACATTTCTGAATAATATGTGCAGCTGTAGTCACAGGAACATCAGGCTGCTTGGAGATGGTCTTATAACCTTTACCTTTTACATGCTTGTCTCTAAATTTCTTTCTAATCTCCTGAGACAACTCTTTCCTTGTCTTCCTCTGGTCCATGTTGGGTGTGGTCCACACCATGTCACCAAACAGCTCAGTGAGGATCTGTAGCTCTATATACAGGCTCACTGACTGATTACTAGATTGTAGACACCTGTGAGGATAATTAATGGACATACCTTAATTTCACATGACCCTCTGGTCACATTATGTTCAGGATTACCATCATTTCTGGTCAGGCCTGTTTTATGAGTTTTATTTTAAAAATAAAATCTGTTGAAGCATGGTTGAAAACCAATGTCTGACTTTTGTTTGTTAATTTTAATAGAATTTTTATTTATTATTACTTTTGACAGATTTAAGTTATTTCTGTGACCATTGTGAGCTTTTCTTTCATCGTGGGTACCAACAATTTTGTATAACTGTAAGTGTTTACAAGTGTTGGCATTATCAAAACAATGATCAGTTTATTATCATGTTTGCATTTGCAGTTTTTTTCAAGGTTTTGTTCTAGTGTCCAATTTGAACTTTTCTTAAAGATGTACTGTGCTACAAATAACACTTTGCAATTGTTTGTCCAATTAAAATCTTGTTTATTAAACACAAATATTAATCTACAATATATGAAAACACTGACTTCAAACATCTCTTGGTTGAATGTATAAAGATAATGTCTGTGACGCTGCAGAGAACATAAATTTCTGCCTGATGTGGTGCACTGTACATTTTCAGCCTGAGTGCCCTGAGGGTTGTGTGATACTTTCTGTTCGCTCAGCACGTTAGCCGTCATGAGAAAATTATAGAATCTGTGACATGGAATGTGACATAAAGCCCAAACTCCAGCAGCAGAGAGTGACTCACAGGATTTGCAGCAGCACATTAAGAGTCATGCAGGGGAGGCTTAAGATTAAAATCTGTGTGAGTCGCTGTGTGACACTTCTGGGTTGCTTTAACAGATTCAACTCTCTTGGGAACAGATTCAAGAAAAATGTTCTTTTTTTACATTACAATTTAGGAGAGAGAAGAGTCCAAGAAGATAAACAATCCTCACTATGGCCTCTCTGGTTAAAGATGAATTCTGTTGACTGGAACATAAGGTCAGTCCACATCTGAATTCCTCTCAGGTTTTGTGAAAATCTATCACACTTAAATAGCTTTTCTGTCTGGGGAAGGTATTCTTGGAGTACCTCAAACCACACTTTCAGAAGCCATATTTTTTGCAATGTTGGTGCATAAGTGATCTAATAAAACAAAACTATGGTCCTGAAAATACAGGTCTTATGTCTACAGGGCTTCCAAATTCCTCTAGAGGGCAGAATGCACTCATCATTTCTTCCACTGTTTCTGAGCTCAGAATTCTCTCTTCAAAATTGGAAGTAAAGAAACTTTTTAACTTGTTAATCCTATATAAAATACAAAAGGTATAAAAAATAATGTGATAACCAGACATCTGCTGCTAATGTATCAGGCCTGTTTTCACAGTGTCTGAGACTTAATTTCTACTCTGTGTTTCTGCATGTCTAATTAAGTGTTTTCAGGGACACAGTAGTGGTTACCATGCTGACACACAAGTAGTTAGCACAGTTCCCCTAAAGCACTAATAGAGGAACTAATTTCCCTGATTAGGGCGGCTGTGGTGGAGTGGTTAGCGGTAGGGGTGCATTGATTCCAGTTTTCTTGCCGATCTTTAAAAAGTCTGACCTGCCGATTCCGATTTTGGCCGATACAGATTTTTTTAAATAGCTGACACTGGCAGATATTATAAAATCACAATACAACTTCAATGTTCAAATGTTATTTTACTGAAATATGTTGAGCAATACCTTGAAACAGTACAAACATGTTTTAACTGGATATTAGGTAGTGCTCACAGCAGAGCTGATTTTCAGACTTTTGTGGAGGTAAAAAAGCTGATCTCTTCTGCCGATCTTCTCCACCGATCTTATCTAAGGATCTGCAGATCGTCGTTCTCCCAAACTTGAGGAAATCAGCGCCGATAAATCGGCCCCTAGTAAGCGGCGTCATCTTGTAACCAGAAGGTCGCCAGTTTGATCCCCTTCTCAGTCGTTGTGCCCTTGGGCAAGACACTTCACCTGCAGTGCCTACTGATAGTTGTCAGAGGGTCCAGTGGTGCTGGTGCATGGCAGCCCCGCTCTGTCAGTGTGCCCCAGAGTAGCTGTGGCTACAATGTACAGGGGTTGGACAATGAAACTGAAACACCTGGTTTTAGATCACAATAATTAGTATGGTGTAGGGCCATTTTTGCGGCCAATACAGTGTCAATTTGTCTTGGGAATGACATCTACAAGTCCTGAACAGTAGTCAGAGGGATTTTAAGCCATTCTTCTTGCAGGATAGTGGCCAGGTCACTACATGATGCTGGTGGAGGAAAACGTTT